>OZ014471.1:22845293-23104293 GCA_963965965.1 Trididemnum nubilum
TCCACCTCTGATAGTCATAGATTGCTTTTTCTTTTAAAAAATGATTTTAAAAAATTCACAACCAATAAATAATCGCACCTTTGAACAAGTTTGATAGTAATAAAAAAAATTTGTTTATATATAAGTGCATTTTGTTAGTACAGGTGGTATTTTTCAAATTAATAATCTGGCTGTCTGATGGGTGTTAGCAATGTCACGAACAGATTTTAATTCAAGGTAGTTAAAGGGGGTGTAGATTCACAAGTGAACCAAAACTACAAATGTAAATATTTTTTGGTCGTGGTTTTGTATTTTTGTAACCTAAACTGTTTAAAAATTTATGATAATTTTTGGCTAGATTTCAGCCTTACTACGCTAAATATTATGCATCATTCATGTCCTTCTTTAACACGGCAAACGCCACACTAAAGTTTAAAATGGTTGCAACAACCTACGACTACTTAAGACCATGTTTAAACTATGCGCAACAGTATATGACGAAAAATTGTACACTGTCGCACGCAAAAAATCGCCAGTTGGACATGCTATTAGTATACTCCCGGCTACCGCTACAAGTCGTACCAAATCTTGGGTGGCTTTTTTCGATTTCTTAGGAACTTTTTCAAAAGATGTGGTTCAACTACCTATTAAATTTACTACCAAACTTTTTTAGTTAACTTATCGAACCGAGACGATTAGGCGCGGCGGCCAACTATGGGACTACTATGCGCGGGAACTGTTATGCACTAAAGCCAAAATTTTAATTTTTGAAAAAATTGTTGAGGAGTTTTTTTTTTAATTTTGCATCACGTATGTTTAGGTTTTGTTTCTTTACAATTTTTCTAATTTTTCGAATACACATTAATTTTTCCATCATCTATAATTATGATAGTACAGAATTGGAAAATCAAATTGTTTGATCACCAGTAGTTGTTTATTAAACAGTACTTTTATTGGTTTAAAAAGGCATTCAGTCAAGTTTTTCACAGTTGAACAAAATGTTGGAATAAGCCTGAAATGTTTTCTTACCAAAATTTAAGTTTCTATATCCTGCCGTATTTTAATTATTGCAGTTCAAAATTAACAATATTTCTCTTAGTTTAGTGTTGCCATTTTGTCATTGTTGGGACAGAAGATTAACTTTGAGAAAACTGGCTTACATTTATTGAGAATCAGAAACATGCAGCAAGTTTTTGAAATTATGTTTGTAGTTGGCAACCCTGGCAAAGCATCCAAGGGGAGAAATAGTGATAGGCGTAGCTAGGATTTTTGACTAACGGGTGGGGGGGGGGGATAAACCACAAATTATATGCATACGACGTTATCAGAAATTTTCGAAAGAAGAATTTTTTGTGGGACAAAGATATCGTAAAATGAAAGTTCTGAAGGGAAAGGGCTTAAACCAAAAGTAAAAATATTTAAATTGGAAGACGTGTTGAGTAAACTAGTTCAACGGATGTTTGCGGGCGAAACCCGAAGCCGCAGGAGGCTATGGGGGTTTGGAGGTGAAGCCTCATAGCCGCTGGGCGATTTTTTGGAAAAACTATTTTAATGCCAATTGATCACACTTCGTACGTTTTCAGAGCCACTTGAAAGAACTAGATTTTTAACATTTGAAAGCCAATTGAAAAAATTAAATTGTTTAATCCTCCTTTTACTTGCATATATAAACATATATTATTCCAAATAAAATCTATCAAAAACAAAGTTGCTAGATCAATTGGAATTATTAGCAACCTAAAACATTTGCTGCCTATGAAAGCATTATTGCTTTGTATCACACGACTGTTCATCCCCATCTTATGGATGGAATACAGATTTAAGGTAGCACCTATCCAACTTATCTCAAAAACGTAATAATTCTTCAAAATCAAGTTTTACGAATTATTGGTGGAGGCAAACGGGATGAAAGAGTTACTCAATATTTTTCGTTGCATGCATTCTTTTTTCTTGCGAAGCAAATCTTTTCTGTAACCATTGCAAAGAGTTGCGTGGTTTTAGTTATCAGGTAGCAATGCAGCCTATTGTAACCGTTGCGTGTGATATTTTGATATAGCAGTACTTACAGTTATCAGTTTTGAGTATAATGTTATTCATGTTTTAGATAGCACTGTATGTTCAATTTAAGTTGGTTCAAGCTTAATATATTGCAAAGGTAAAAGACAACCAATGCTACTGCGAGCTCAGATAAACCAACTTTAATTTAAAGATGGCAGCAGCTTTGTCCAGTGAATGGATGAAACCGTCAAAGTTTGATGTTGACCCTAATTCACCAAAGGCTACAAAACAATTTAAGCATTGGCTTAAGACTTTTAGCAATTTTGTTTCAAGGTGCTTGGCCGCTCTTCGGGCTGATGGTGTTCCAGAGCCCAATAAGCTCGAGATTCTGTGCGCTTATTTAGTGCAGACGCTTATGAGATTATAGAGGGTTTGGACTCGTATGATGCAGCAATTGGCAAACTTAAAGCGAGCTTCATCAAAACTCTAAATGTTATTTTTTGTTGTCATCAACTCGCAACAAGAAAACAGAAAGCTGAAGAACCGATAGAGGAGTTCTTACAAGCTCTGCGTATTATGAGCAAGGATTGCAGAATATGGAACGTTTCAGCAGAAGAATCCCGCTGGGATCTAGTAAGAGATGCATTCATTAATGGTTTGGCATCTCATCACATACGACAGAGACTACTCAAAAGCAATGAGTTAACTGTAGACCAAGCTTTTAATAAAACCAGATCACTTTTCCAAGCGCAAGAGTACTCCGCAACATATACGTTGAGTATGTCGGGAAAAAACTCTGCTGCGGCATCGGCTACGCGCACCGAAGATAACAGTAAAAAAGAGGCAGAAATCGATTCGAGTCCAGTAGTATCTAACGAAATATTGGCATTCGCAACAATCTTAGGGGGAAGAAAATGTCACTTTCGTGCGTTAACATACCATCGCCGAGCAGACTGTCCTGCTAAAGAAGTGATCTGCCACTCATGTGAAAAGTTGGGACATTTTTCTCGCATTTGCAGGTCTAAGGGTACGAAACCAACGAAGAAACTATTCGTGGAACGAAGAAAAATAAATGGCTAAAAGAAGAAATAATTCAACAGAGTTCATCCCCATGAAGAGCCCAGGTAGTTGTAGTTAAAAAATGAACTTAATTGTCATAAAAACAATTTCGTATAGGCTACTCGCAAACCATTAACATTTACACTGAGTTAAATGGATATCCACTTCCGTTGATTGATGACATGATCAATCAGCTTTCTAAGTACAAACTGTTTTCGAAGTTCGATTTACATTGCGCATACCACCAAATTAACCTAACACCCTCTGATCGTAAATATACTGCGTTTGAAGCGAAGGGCAAACTTTTCAAATTCACACGAATCCCGTTCGGTGTGAAGAATGGCGTTGCTGAATTCCAACGGAAAATGTTTGAATTTATTGAGGAAGAAAATCTCATGGGTGCATTTTCATACCATGATAATATTGCAGTTGCTAGTAACAAAAAAGTCGAACATGACCGTAATTTGACTTCCTTTCTTGAGCCCATTTCGCAGAGGTTTCACTTTAAACAAGGGATGTGGAAGCAGTCAAACTTTTAATGCTCCCCCTTCCAGTTCTTCTTGAAGTTTAATGCTTCCGAGTTCGCTTCCGCTTCCTCACCTTCGGAATTTTTTGCTTCCGCTTCCAGCTCCGGGTAGAATTAGACGCTTCCGAGTTTGCTTCCGCTTCCTGTCTCTTTCATCTAAGTGCTTCCGCTTCCACAAAAATTTAACCACTTCCACTTCCAGCTTCCTTTTTCACATCCCTGCTCAGTATGAAACAGCTAATTGTATTTAGTGTAAAAAAAAAACAGCAAGTTTACTTTGTAAGCTATTTTATTTGACTTGTGTTGTCGACAGGCATGGTATGGAATAAAATGGAAGACGATTTTTCCATATTCCATACTGGCGATTTTCTCCATATTCAACCGATCAGGGGTCGAGTGGATAGAGCGTCTGCTACTGAAGCGGTAGACTCGGGTTTGATTCCCGGTCGGGTCAAACCAAAGACTATAAAAATTAGTATTCACAGCTTTCCTGCTTAACGTTCAGCATTGAAAAGGACAGTGTAAAGCCTCCACCGTGTGTGGTAGACAGGTGGCAGCTTGACTCGAAGACCGAAAAGTCCCTTCGCTGTCTCCTGGCCAAGCCAACTTGGTGAATAAAATGTAATTACAATTACAATTCCATTCCATTTACATTCCATACTAAAAATCTTCCATTCCACACTAAAATTTTCTTCCATATTCCATTCCATACTTCCATTCCAAAGAAATTTTAGATGAGGAGCTGTCGTGCAAAACTTACGCAGGGAGCCGCACTCAAGCGTAACGATACGTTGCTTTCGTAAGCTAAAAAGCAGCTGCTACGTAATTGTTATCCCCTCAGGCTGGCATCCCTGCCCCAACCCTAACTGTAATGCAAGGTTTTGAAGCAAAAAAAGGGAGCTCTGAGCATTTCCTTCCCAGTTCCTTTATACTGCATCACAAATTCACTATCCATCCGCGACTCGAATCCGAGTGCGGAGGGTTGGCAGCTGAGAATGCTATCCACTACACCACGCAGCTTGCAACACCGCATTGACAAATGTCGGATTTAAACCAAAAGTATGAGAAAAAGGCAATGGCTCGTGCGTGAGCGTATGCATGACTAGCTTCTACTAAATTTTAGACTGGAAGCAATGCAACGTATACTTTGCTGCTTTGCATCTTTGCAATGTTGTAAGCAACCGCTCGTAATGGTGCGTCAACAATGCTAAGATGCAACAACCGGTATCTGGTATGCATATTGAACATGGTTTAATGCTTAGGCGTAGCCAGGATTTTGGATTGGGGGGAGGGCTAAATCGTAAATCACGAGCATTGATGTCCTCAGAAATTTTCGAAAAGAGACTTTTTATGGGAGAAAGAATGAAAGATCAAAAGCTGGAGGTCTGATTTAGCACATAACCAGCATTTGCTATAGGGAAAAGACTAAAACCGCAAGTTAAAAAGTTTTACTAACATATCAAAATTGGAGGACGTGGTGAGCAAATTAGCGCAACTCAAACGTGTCACAAACGGGGCCTGGGGGCGGAGCCACCATACACCGGAGACTATGGGAGTTTGAGGGTGAAGCACTCAGCCGCTGGGCAATTTTTTGTAAGTTTTTGGAAAAAAATGGATATTTTAATGCCATTTGGATCTCATTTCGCACGTTTTCAGAGCTATTTGAAAGAGCAAAATTTTTAAGACTTGAAAGCCAATTAAACAAATCCCTTCCTTTACTTCAGCTCAAGTCAAACACGTTAAAAATCTTGCATTCTGGGGTTAATTTTGTGACTTGGTCTTATCAGGGGAATCAAGGTACATCGCTTTCTGCAGCATTTTTAGCATTAAATCATTCACTTGAAGATTTGCCGAAGAGGATTTTTGTTTTGTCATGAAAATAACCGTTTTAGAAATATCTACGACCACGAGCCCAGGCACCCTCGATTCAACTTCAATAGTTTGTTAAATAAGCATTTCCCCTAGCTAAGTTTTTTTCAAAAGCATTTTGTCGCGTGAAAACTGACGAGATGGAGGTGGATCAGGCGCATCGCCAGCGGGGGGGCAGGGGGGCATTGCCCCCACGATTTTCGTTTTTGCCCCCCCGATTTATTTCTTGCCCCCCACGGTATTTTTTTGGGAGGAAAAAGTTGCTGTTTTTGGCCGGAAAAAGCGTTTAAATTTGTGATTTCGGCCAGAAAAAGCCTTCGAATATCGGCAAAGACCTTTTTCTTTTTTTTCTGGAGATCACCTGTTTTTGGCCGGAAAAAACGTTTAAATTGTTGATTTCGGCCAGAAAAAGCCTTTGGAATTCGGCGAAGACCTTTTTTTTTTTGGAGATCACGTGATTTTCACCAAAAATTCACCTTAATCCAGTTCAGGAACAATGAAAATTTGGGTCAAGTTCAACGCTGGTTTTCAGCTTTGCCCCCCTGATTTTAATTTTGCCAAGCTTTGCACCAAAAAGAATTATTGTAAGCTGAAAGACCAAAAATTAAAATAAAATTAAGCTGAAACGGCAATGAAATAGCGAATACAAGTTTTCGTGACGATGTAAGAAAACAAAATTTAGGACTTGGCAAATAGTCAATCTAAAAAAAAACAAAAAAAACAAAAACAAGTCAAACCTGTCAAAGTCGTCAACTGTAACATCAATCATCTATGCTGCAAATTGCAATGTACTTACAATGTTGCAATACGTACACTGCGCAATATAAACAACCAAAGTACCGCGATTTGTCGACAAATGATACGCGTAGATATTTTAGTTGAATACTTCTGTGACATTATGGTTCATCACCACCCAAAATCGGTTTGTATTTTTCTGCTGGATACAATACCGGTTGAAGATTACCATATAAAACTTCAGCACAATGTCAGAAATATTGTATCAGCAGAGATGGGCACAAACAACACTATATCAAAAGCACAACGCAACAAAGCGCAACGATCTTTCCAACCACTGAAAGCGCAGCGCATTTTTCTAATTTCTGAAGCGCAGCGCAGCTTCCGCAATGAACTTTTTGATTTAGTTGAAGCACAACGCAATTCCGTAATTGCGGAACGGCATTTTTGTACCAATTTAAAGAGCAATCTAACTTCCGCAATTGAAATTTCACGATACAATGTCAATGCAGCATTTTTTGCGATTTTAGGCAAAAAAGAGTGCATAATTTGCTAAAGAAGGCCCACATTTATCAAAATTACGATCGAAATGAAACAAAATTAAGTTCAATGTATAGAATTGCGCTATTAACCGAAAAAAAAAAAAAAAAAAAATTATAGCGCAGCGCAATTAAAGCGCAACAAATTTTAAAGACTTTAGTCCGCAACGCAACTTCCGCAATGTTTCAAAAAAAAATTAAAGCGCAACGCAATCGCAATTGCAGAGGTTGCGGAAGTTGCGCTTTGCGCTTCTAATTGCGCTTTGTCCACCTCTGGTAAAGTAATGTATTATTTCTACCATAAGCAACATCCATGTAACCTAAACTAATACTTCACTAAATCCAATGTCAGACATTTCCGTCCTACCCGCTGCTCCACTTTTCTCATATTTACAGTCCCATTTATGAAAAGTACGAAGCTGCAGCAATCTTTCTTATACCAGGGTGTGAAAACCTGAAACTCAATTCCCCAGAACATCAAAATTTTCTCCTTCTGAAGTTTAAATCTAATTCTAAGCAGTTCTTTTTAACAATATCTAACTAGAATTGTCTCATTTCATCTCTCTAAAAGCAATAAATTCAAATAGACCTAAAGCTCTTATGAGCAAAAAGGTGCATAATCGGGGGCTGTTTGATTAGATGACCGTAACAGGTCCCATCCAGTCTACGGTCGTGAAAAAAGTTATTTTTTTGTTTTCCTATTGTAAACTATTTTTTGTGCAGTGTGTCATTTATTGCATCTTAAAGCAACAAATAATAAATGGAGCTTGAGCTTAAGAAGATGCATTGGGATGTAATTCGAAAGTTTCAAATGGTGATAAAGTAAATTAATAATTTTGAATTGATTGCACAATGGATTTACGCTAGGGTTACCATACGTCCTCTTTTTGGAGGACATGTCCTCCCTTTTAACGAAAAATAATTTGTCCTACGAGGACATTAAAAATGCCCAAATGTCCTCCTTTTCGGCATTTTGAACAGATAAAACATGTCCACTCACGCAGCCTTTTAGTGTATAAATATATCATCAGCAGTAGCGTACGCAGGATTTTGAAAAGGGGGGGGGGGGGGGGCCAGGAACTTCAGAAAATTTGAGAAGAACAAAGATCAGAATAAGAAATTGTTCCACCCAAATTCAGTCCGATTTTTTGCCCAAAGTCAGGTGAAGAGCAAAAAAAAACAAAGAAGAAAAAAGGTCTTCACTTAAACTTAGTCCGATTTTTTGCCCAGAGTTGGGTGCAGGCCTACTACAAACAAATAAAACATACCCTTTGTGTGATACAGGCGCGTAGCCAGCAATTCGCAATGGGGGGGGGTGGGCCTGTTTTGGGGGTGTGGGGGCGAAGCCCCTAGCCGCTGGAAACTGGGGGTTTGGGGGCAAAGCCCCCAGCCGCCCGAGGCACGGGGATCTGGGAGCCCCCAGCGCTCGAAAATTTTGCTTTTTTTTGCAAAAATAACTTTATTTTAGGGCTATTTTGATTAAAAAATAATGCTTTTAAAACGTGGCTTAGAAATTGGCAGTGCAAACATGATTAAACTGGTGGCATAAATGGGATATTTGGGAGGTGGCTAACGGTAAAATGTTAGTTTTCTTGTGTGATGCTGGTAAATTATAAAATCTAATAGGTCAATTAAACTCACACGGAGTAATTTATTTCGTATACAGTTTACAGAGAAAAATAATTGGGGGAAGGCTAATGAAAAGAGATTTAACTAATACAGAATAGCCCCCCCTTTATTCCTTAGTTTATAGTATATTTGTTGACGACACCTATGTTTAGCATTTTTACACTTGCGATCAAACTTGATTGCTTATTTCTTACTATTTTTCAATGTTTTCATTTATTTGTTAGTTTTATTTTTGACAAATTAAGCCCCCCCTCCCCCCCCCCCTTGCATATATGCTTCAAAAGATGTTTTAAATCACTTTGTAGTCCACTCCAGTGCATAAAACAGTCTCAAAAGTGCTAAAAACGAAGTGTTTTTCCGATTCTGCAGTTTGGTCGACATACCAATGGGGGGGGGGCAGCTATAGCCCAACCGCCCCCGCTGGCTATGCTCCTGGTGTGATCAAAGCTTCTGCCCAACTTACAAAGGGGGGCCAAGCCGCAACTTTGCATACTATTTTATGCTAACTATACTATCCTGGCAACCCAAAGGGGGGGGTATGGCCCGATGGCCCCCCCTAAATACGCCCCTGATCATCAGTTAGATCATTTAAAGTAGGCCTATACATTGCGCACGCGCTATAGCTTACATCTTACCAGGTTACTCTCGGACAATCGGGGGTGTATATGACGTAATAAATTTCTCATTCGATAATGAATTATTATGCAATTGTCGCGGCCACTCTACTGTAAGTAAAGCTTTGTTAAGACATCCAAATCCAGTTAAGTGTTAACCGGCCTATTTTAACACGTGCAGTACTATTGAATTGTTTAGCGAGCTGTTAAAAATCGCACAGTTTTACTTCAGCATGATATATCTGTTCATAACGCTAATGTTGATCGTATTTTTTCCTTGAAGCAGCCACAATGGTCAAAAGAAAGAGAGCGATTTCTTTTTCATTCAGTTGCAAGCATCTTGAAGTTGGTGTACAATTTCAATGATGTTACGTACAACCAGTTTCACGACATTGTTAAAGCTCATTCTACAGTAAAACTTAAGAAAGTTAAGGAAACGGCAAAATACCCATTGGCTAAGTCGAAAAATTAAATGTAATAACAGTTTGACCTATAGCTAAAATAATTGTTGGTTTCGTTTGTCTTTGGCCGTATAGGCGATTCAGAACTAGCTGTCAATAAATTGCATTAAAAAGGTGTCCTCCGTTTTGGTGATGAAAATATGGTAACCCTAATTTACGCCAAAGTAAACAACAAAGTTTGCAGCTAATTAGACTTAGTTGTTCAATTGTCTAGAAAGTTTGTAGATTTGTCCACTAAATAAAGGAGAAGGAGTGTCAATTGTGCAAATAATTTGGCTGTATGGAATAGTATAAATGTCATCTTGCTCACGCCAATAAAATGATGGTGATGGGCCATGTGAGCACATAAATCTAACATCGACTTCCAGTTGTGGTTCATTTACACTTAAAATGAAACCCACCCAGCAATGAAAGTTATACCAGCATGCCACAAAATCCATGCTCTTAACCTTTTGGTATACTGCTGGTGAAAAATCAAATGTTGCAGAAAAGTTTAAGTCTGAGAAAATGTACTTGCATCCAATTTGATTCGCTGATAATGGGTGATAAAAATGATATGAACGTGTTCCAGGATATTTAAATATGGTTAAGGAAGCCAATACGCTTTGAATGTGGCAAATGAAAAAAAGCTCTAAACAATGCCTTGGCTATCATTTGATACCTGATAATACATGTTACATCAGCTTGACAAAGCTTGGTTTCATATTAACCATGAAAAAAGCCATTCAAGATGGGGTTAAAACACTTCTTAAGAAAAAAAAATTCAGAGCAACCCATAATCGACGCTTAAAGAGAAAGACCTAAATTATTAAATAACTCAAAAAACAATTTTTTCAACTTAAAAATACCAGTTTTATTGGATTTTGCATGTTCAAAAATGGGGAGGGTAGCAATTTAGTGCATCCTTCTAACTCAACTTTGAGCGTTAGAAGTCAAAATCACTCATGCGTATCCTCAAAATTCACTTTTTCGTACAATTTTTAAAATGCTATATCTCAGGAACAGATTGTGCTAGAAAGGAGAAATTTTTTGCAAACAGGTTTTTTTATTCTGTTCTACTCCCATCTGGCTTTGAACAAGCAGTAAATAACGAATTTCGAAAAGAAATTGAAGAACTCAACAAGAATGTAGGGTCATGGGAAACTACTAAACAGGTGCGGATTCCTACAAGCACAGAGTAGTCATTGCAATGACAAATGTGCGGATCGTCCAATAACACTGCGTAACAAAAAAAATTTTGTTTGTTCCCGGGTTCTAATTGATATTTCCCAATTGGTTACACCTAGAAACTAACACCAATAAATATAACGTGATCTAAACTTTGCTTTTATAGTTAATAGAGCGAAATTTTGCAATCACGCAATATACATTGAGTTATTGTAGCCCAAAAGTATTTAAATAGCATATGGGAAGTTCTTTTTTAGCATATTTTTAGCAACGGTTGTGCGCAGCACCGTACGTGTTTAATTGTTGTTTGTTTGCTGGTTAGTTTTTACCATTACATACTTTTATTATTAAGCTTATTTCTTGTAAATAGTCATCATCTGCCTGGTATTTGTTGGTGAAAATGATTAACAGAGCTAGATGCAAGCATTATCCCGATGCATTTTGTTTCATATGTGGAGAATTTATCAAGACCAGAGCAAGAAAACACTCTGTTCCAGCACCTGCAAAGATGTGTGAAGCTTATAATTCTTATTTTAGTATGCCTATTGGAGACCAAGGCAGGACTTAGGCTCCACATTTTGCTTGTGACTACTGCAAAAAAAAACTCTGGAAGGTAAGTCTTGTTAATATTCTGCTATTGAATTTGAACTGTTATGTGCTTACTGTTTGTGATAAAAAGCCGAGACTTAACAAGGGACAACAGTATTTCTTTTCAGGGTGGTATCGAGGAGAAAAAAGAGCAATGAAATTTGTCATTCCAAGAATATGGCGTGAACCAACTAACCACACAAATGATTGCTACTTTTTTATAGCTGATCCGTCTAAACGTCGAACTGGAAAGAATGCTCCTGCAATTGTTCATCCCAGAATTTCTTCCTCAATTGTTCCTGTGCCACATTCTGATTAACTGCCAGTACCCATTTCTACTCGTTGTCAAGACCCTGTCTCAGCTGATGAATCCACTACTGATGAGGATGATATAAAAGTTGATGACTATGTCCTAAATTCTAACTTAGAAGGGAAAAAAACCTTATTATCCCAATCAGAAAGATCTCAATGATTTGATCAGAGATCTCCGTTTGACCAAGTCTAATGCAGAGTTGTTAACGTCACGACTTAAGCATTGGAATTTGCTTAATGTCTCTGTTCAAATTACTGAGCAACGTAAACGGCACCAAAGCTTTTCCAGTTTTTTCACCATGCAAAATGCAATTTGCTTTTGCAACAATGTTAGTGAGGTTTTTTTACTTGATTGAAATTCCTTGTATCCCTAATGAATGGCGTCTTTTCATTGACTGTTCATCAAAGAGTCTCAAGGCAGTTCTACTCCATAATGGCAAAAAACACACATCTCTTCTTCTTGCTCATTCAGTCCATCTTAAAGAAACTTACGAAAATGTAAAAACTGTGCTGAACGTATTGAAATATGACCAGTATAATTGGGAAGTTATTGGTGATTTTAAAATAAAAGCTTTTTTTGATGGGAATGCAGATAGGTTTCATGAAATATGTTGACAGCTTTGGGATAGCAGAGATACCAAAGCCCACTATCAAAAGCAAGTATGGCCAAAACGTGAGGAATTTGTTGTTGGAGAGAAAAATGTCAAAAATATTCCACTAATTAACCCAAAGAAAGTTCTGTTGCCGCTTCTTCACATTAAACTTGGTCTAATAAAACAATTCGTCAAAGCGCTGGACAAAGATGGTGCTGCTTTTAAGTATCTCCAGAACCTGTTTTCCAAACTTTTAGAGGTCAAAGTTAAAGGTGACATATTTATTGGACCCCAAGTAAAATTGATTCTAAAGTCTGATGAGTTTTTCGAAACACTAAGTGCTGTTGAAAAGGATGCTTGGATATGTTTTGCTGCTGTTGTCCAAGGGTTCTTGGGAAATAACAAAAAGGACAACTGTGCTGAGCTTGTTGCCAACTTGGTAAATTCATATGGCAACATGGGATGTAGACTGCCAATGAAGGTCCACATGCTCGATGCCCATTTAGATGAGTTTAAAGAAAACTTGGGTGCATATTCTGAAGAACATAGTGAACGGTTTCATCAGGACATTCAAGATTTTGAGAGCCGATTTCAAGAAAAATTTAACGAAAACATGATGGGAGATTACATTTGGGGATTGATTCTGGAAAGTGATTTGGAGTCTAGACGAAAAAGCCGGAAAACAACACACTTTTAACTAAATTGTGAACAGTATTTCACACAAGAACCATGGTCTGTGCTACGTGGATATTTTGATGCAAAACATAAGTTTTAACACCAGGTTTAACTTTGGGATTACGTTAGGGTTTGGGTTAGAGTAAGGGCCAAAGCGTCTGGCTTGGCAATAAAACGCCTGCGTCAAAAGGTTGCCTACCTCACCAAACAAAATGTAAAACGCTTTCAGAGGCTCATGAAGAAAAGTTTGTATCAGGGAGAGAAAAATCTATAACACAAGGTCATGCCGACCGAATTTTTAAAAAATGATTAACCTTAACGTGAATTACAGTGTATACATCAAAAACGTTCCTTTTGTATAACTAGGCCAATAACTTGAAATGTTAGATTCAACATTAATGACCTTCCATGGAATGCATTTTCATTAATATTACTAGTTCTTGATATTGCACAGGCGTAATCTCAGTTTGGGTTTCTATTCCTGGACTCCCTCCTCTCCGCACCCCATCAACACATAGTGTGCTGCTAGTTTTATTTGCATGAGCAAAGATCTTGTACTTTGTGTGTCATTTCTTTTAGAAAATAACCGGCCTATTGCACCAAATACTTCATCTGCTATAGTGTGAGATCAGCTGTTATGCAACATGCCAAGCAATTACATAGTAATCACAGCAATTTTGAATAAATCGCTCTTCTGACAAAAAAATCAAAGTTTAGATCAAATTATGTTGATATTTCGTAGTTTTAGGGTAAAACCAATCAGGAAATATTAATTAAAACCGGGGAACAAAAATTATGTTACACGGTGTGATTAGCGTCTGGCACTCTCCGATGACTGGTGGATAAATATGCACTACAGCAACAATAATTTTTTTAGTACGAAGATGTTCGATTTTATCACCCATAATAAAACTTGAAAATAGGTCCAAGCTGACTGGATAGCACTCCTAATTTTTGCCTATGTCATAATGTAGGCCTATCTAGATGTTTTTTGTAATTGCTAAGAATAAAGCAGGTGTGAAAACGCAGTGGGCTAAATTAGACTTTACAGCTTTTTAAAATCTAATGGTAGGCTACTAGGCCTACTGGCAAGCCTATTGCAGATTGATGGTGACTAGCTAATTTCTTCAAAAAATTTTAAGTTAAAGAGAATAAAACGAAAATAAAGAATATTCATTCGCCCGTTTTTCAATTACTTCTTTTAGGGTTTTGATTAGGGTTAGATTTGGTGACAGTTTTTCGTTCTATTCTAGCATTTTCGTAGCGTCTACACAAGCGACACCAAATTGTTACGTCAAAAAATATTTAAAAAAGGCAGAATCGCTACAAATAGCGGAAAAAAAGAAATCTTTCGATGCAGAAGTCGAAGAATTCTGAAACTAGCCTTAAAATTAAAAATATAAATTAAAATACAAAAATTAAAAACGTAAATTTTGTTAGGCAATAAATGATTAAAAATTTGAGTTTAATGCGCTTCAAACCAATCTAAAAAGATAGCTTAAGATTAATGAAATTTTAATGTTACTGTTACGTCATAGCATTAAATCCTGATTTGCTATTGCGTTTTCGAATTTTTGATTTGTTTGCCTTCACGCGAAGAGCGCGGGCTGCAGGGCATTTTCGCAGCTGTTGTAATTTAGCTCGAAACTCGTTGCAAATCGTTGGAATTTTGTACGTGTTTGAATTTGCATATAATTAAGTTTGTTTCTTTCTTTATGCGGACGCATGAAGAAGGCAAGCTTTGCGATTCTTGACTGCGATGGCAAGCGTTTTTCAAATCATTCTTCCTTTTTAAGATCTGATGGTCAGACGCTAAAATGACGTTACTTATGTTTGATGCATTTTGTTAACGTGCATTTTTTTGATTAAGCCAGCTGGGCTTTTCTTTCTTTAGCTCGCCGGTTTTCAAATTTATTTTGAAACCGTGCTGTGGCGTGTTATAGTTATTTATTTGTTTCATTTTGTTTTTGAATAAAGAAGAACTGGATCCATGGCAGCACGCGTCCTGTAAAAACCCCAGGCGAACTTAGTCCTTTTTTTTTGGAGTTCGTTACAGTTGCTATTGTCAAATTTCAATACTTTTTGGTTATAAAACAAGTTTATCGTAAGGTAACAGTTCGTACTTTTTCCAAATTAACTTATTAGTCTTTAGACAGATTTAAAAGCGCAAACACCATTTCAGCAAAAAAAGCTACTACTATAGTGATGTATTTTGTGTGAAGTACTATAAGCTTAAGTTGTATTTAAATTAGATTTTGATTCAAAACATCACTCAGTAACCAAATAGTGCCTCCCAAAAAAGTTTCTCTTTAGAAAAAAGTTTCTGCACCCCTTCCTCCATAAAGTTTGAAAAAAACGGAATTTTATCAGTCCTAAATCAAAAGAACAATTAGTTTACTTTTATGGTGTACTTAGGTTCTTTTTTTTTAGAGCTTGATCAAATAATTGTTTTGATAAAAGTTAGATAAACGCTATCAGCGTGATTAGCGCTAATGACTTCTCAGTGTGAAACAATGCTATTAGCAAACTCGAAGTGATGTGGTCAAATCAATATCAGTAAAAAAACTCAATACAAAAACAACAAGTAAAGCAATAATAAATTAAAACCATATGCTGTATAATTCCGTAAAATCTCAATAATTGAAAAAAAATTGAAAAAGTTGCTCCAAAAAAATAAAAATATCCATTATAAAGTTAGTTTGAATGTATTTAAGATTTCAACAATATAACGATCGCAAATTGGAATGTGGAAGCTGAACCAATAGCTCCTAAGAAACTTTGTAGTTTTTGGTAGACAATAATTTAAATTAATCAGAAAGGGTACGCAGGGCACTCTGTGATCCAAAAGTCACCCGAACCACTCAAGCGCCACAGAGTTTCGGGCAGCAAGTTGCTAACGGCCTGCTTAGGAAACAGAATTTAGCGAAAAACAAACATTCAAAAATGAAATATAACCTTCAAATTTTCAAAAAAAAAACAAACGTAGCGTACAAAAGTACAATAAAAAAAGGTATAGCAAATTTTAATCTCAAAAACAAAAAAAATAATGTGCATATACAAAACTAAAGAACAAAATAGAGACAAAAATGTATACGAGATATTGCAAAACTAAAAAAATCGTGCAAAAAAAAAAAAAATTGGCTCTGGCACACAAAAGTCCCACTTTTTAATCGGTAGCGCCTAATCATTCTTCGCTTAAAGCAATAGACCAACGGTGCACAACCTGCGGCCGCCAATGGAAAATGATGCGGTGTTGTAATGTATTTCAAAATATACAAGTTGATTGCCGCGCTGGCATACGCCAAAGCAAAGTACTGTACAATAAACGAACAATAAATTATTATCAAAATCAATAGACACAATGTACATTGTACAACAATGGGAGATTGATGTCACAATGTGATGAAGAAAGAGTTGTTTAACATCTGTTACTTTGTATATGCTTTTAGTAAAGGTTAAATTCGATGTTCTAGATATCCCAGGGTTAAATAGGCGTGTGGACTCTTAGTGTGTTGCAGAGTTATGATACATCGATGGATCGCAGTTGATGCTAAATTCAAATTTGCTGTTAGCGACAAACAGCGTAACCTTGGGACTCGAGGGGAGGGCCTGAGACGAATGAACTTTTTATTCCCCTCAGCCAAGCCACCTAGAAAATCTAACCCAAATATGTATGCATTTCAATGGCATAACCAGGGAGACTAAACCGACTTCAGCCCTCCCCATATTCAAGTCACTTACAATTACGATGTTTAATCCCAAAATACAAGGGTTTAAACAACTTTTGGACTTGAGCTGTTACTAAAAGGGAGTTGAAATGGATGGAAACCCTAGTTTTGTTAGTGGTTTTCAATTTTGAGCCATTGAGTGGTTTCAAATGACTCTAAAAACGTGCAAAATGTGATTCAAACAGCGTTAAAATGGCTATTTCACCCCCCAAAAAAATCAAAACTTTGCCCCCAGACTGAATCCCCTAGACTGGTTCCTGACGGCTGAATTCCCGTCTGTGATATGCTTGAGTCGTACAAGCTTGCACATCACACCCAAAAATAAAACATTTTTTGAAGTATTTTAACTTTTTGTTCGAGCTCAGTTCAGTTCAGTTTATTCTATACTGGTTAACCAACAAATGAACGGTAATTAGTGATGTAGTTCTCGAGACCGGTCTCGGTTCTCGAGACTGTCTCGAGACACATTTTTGAAAGTCTCGTCTCGGTCTCGCCTCGGATTTGAACTTCAAGTCTCGATCTCGAGTCTTGGTCTCGAAAAGTCATGGTCTCGAAATATGAGAAGTCTCGAGACTCAAAATCTTGGTTAGGCGTAGGAGTAAAATTTTGAATTTAATTATTTAATGCAAGCAACGCAAACAAAGATTCGATTGACTTTCTCGGTCTTAACACCTTTTTAATTGCTTTCAAACAATCTCCTTTATTTATTCATTTCGGTCAATTTTCATTTATTTCCGTCAATGTTTCTAAACTGAGATCGTGAGAAACAAAGTTTTGCAATAAAAGCTCAATTTTTCATAATTGGCTACTCAGTGGGAGATATTTGAGTTTTGAAAAAACTCAGGTAGAGCCGTGGGAGAAAACTGCTCGACCTGTTATTCATTATTATCTTTGTTATTTACTTATGAAAGGTGCGATGTAAAACAGTCTGGAGGGGAAGAAGCCGCTTTAGCGGTATTATTTGATGTTGATCTTTGTTGAAGGTGCTAATTGCCGCTGTCTACATTTTTGCTTTCTGGTACTAAACGCTCTAAACCTTTTTCTCGTTCAGGTTCCTTGCACGTGGACCGAGTTTGAGGTGGTAGCATGGCAATGCGATGAGGTTTGGTCAAGGAAGGTTAATCAGGACAGCTCAGACCTCAAAGTGATTGTTTTCAGTCTCATTCTGTTGAACAGATCTTTCGTAGTATGATACAGTTAAGATTGCAGACTCAGAATGATGAACTTAAGTCTACTTTACCACTGCTTTATTGTAAATATCAAACGTGAGAAGTAACAATTAGGTCCTGTGAAGATTAAAATAGCTTGAGGTATAAACCTGAGGTATAAACATGGGCTACCAAATGGGGAAGACGCGTGACCCCAAAAGATTTTCAGGGCGGTATCGGAGAAATAAAGTCTTGATAAAAAATAATACCGTAACTCAGATATTTGTTATACTTTAAGGTGTTTGCCGTGTACTAGGACCACCAGGTTACTGAATCATTCATCGTGATGTCTTGTTTATGAAAACACAATTGCACATTCCACTATAGCCTTCAGGTCATTAAAATAACTATCTGAATGCAACTGCTTTAGCAAGCCCGCTTTTTTTAGATTTAAACGACCGGTCAGCGTTAGTAGTTAAAGACACCGCCATCGGAGCGTGAGGTCTGCGTTTTGATTCTTGGTCCGGTCAAAATCGGACGCAGTGTCGCTAACGTCTCGCCCCGCTGCGATGTTTCTTTGGTACAGTGTTGTTCATTTGCTCAATGCCCGTGCACTAAGCCGCGAGTTTATGAAAGCTTTTATTTTAATTTGATTTAGCAACTCGCTTCGAAATCGAATTCCTCTAGATTGGTCCACGATCAGTTTGGTAATGAAACTTAAGCAAATTTAAGATGCATTTTATAAGAAATATCTTTATAATACATATTGTAAGATTATCTTTGTAATACAAGTGACAGTTGTGTTTAGTTTGAGTTAATTCGTTATAAAGTATTATTTCATTTTTTACGTTGAAACAATTTACATTATGTCTCGTAATTCGGCCTTAAGAAAATTTGGGTATAGTCATTATAAAGAGTATGACGATGAAAAAGCAGGAAATAAAAACATTCTGCAAAATGCAAGTTTTGCCCAACATCGACAACAATCTGTGATCGCTCAGGCACAACCTCTTCGTTTGTTCGGCACATGAAGAAATGCCACAAGTCACGGTAAGCTATTGCATTATTTTTGAAAGAATGATTTAATACAATAACTTTGTTAGGTTGTAATAGTGGATAATAATTGTGTGTTTTTGTATCTTATTTATTGATATTTTTAACGGTTGTGTGCCGAAGTGAACAAGTTTAATTACGAAACGCTCTCCAAATCGAAGCTAAATTAATGTACTGCACGTCTCAACCTGATGGCATTTTGCATTCCAAGTTCTTGAATTATTAACCCGGCAGTGGAGGGTGCTATTTAAAGTATCACCACTTCAGTTTCTTTTGCTGTTGTAAAAAATTCTAGAAGATAACAAATACCCGTAACCCCCATCAGCGACGTGTAACTCAACAACAACTTACAATGTACAGCTATATATATTGCATCGACCCAGGTTGCAAGGTATTTTATTTGCGAGTAAACTTTTATATCAATTTTTACAACTTTGCTCTCGGCCAGGAGCTGCAAACGGGTCAACAACTGTAGTTCAGCCCCAAACACAAAAATAAAAAGCCGGAAACTAATGTGATTTGAAGCCCAATGAATAAGAAATCGCAAGTGAAATTTGATATAGATCGAAAGCACTAAGTAGCGGCTTCTAGTTGTGGGCTTGTGCATGCTAAGCGACTCGAAATCCATGACGGCTGCAAGTGGTCTTCCTCAGCTTACGTCCGTCTGTGTATAGAATGCAACAAGATAACAGTTAAATCGACGCATTTTATGTCATTATTGAACTTGAATTGTAAAAAGGCTATATATTTTTTGCAGAAAAGATTATCCGAGCGGCCGAAAATTTAATAGATGATATGGACGTGGAGGGAAGCACATCTGAGTTCGCGAATCGTGGACGCTCGGAGGAAGAAACGGCACAGCTAAGAAACATTCCACGTCTTTTCAGCAACTATTCGAAAATTCCAAATAAAGTAACTTCCAAAAGATCAACAAGCGTTCGGTGGCAGTTGCTAAAGTATCTCGAAATCACCAACAATGGTGAACATTATAACGAAAATATTTTCGAATTTTGGGAAACCATGGAAAACCAACTACCTGCCTTATACAAACTTGCGATGCAAGTTCTTTTTGTGCCAGCGTCATCGGCTCCTGTGAGCGTATTTTTAGTACCGGAGGTGTTTGATCATGAGACCTCATCGATCTCGGCTTTCTTCAGTTAATCTAGAAATGCTGGTTGCATTAAAATGCAATCACAATTTTATTGTTTGATTTTGGTATAAGGCTTACTTTTTACGGTTGCATTAATTTTTTCCGTTGTGTTTCGTGATTATTTTTGCTTGCAATAATATGCCATTCAAGATTTTTTGGCTCTGTTACTAATCTGTAGTTACTGCAAGCTGGACCACTGCGATAGTTTGAACACAGGAACGCATTTTCCAGTTTCAGTTGGCATCGAACGGCAATTTCTCTACTTTAAGGTCGGGCGCTTGACAGTAGAGGTACGCCGTCACCTCTTCATGTCCTTGTGAATAGCACGTGGCCCAAGTTTGTTTTTTGGTTTATGGTCGTTCTACTGTATTGCGATTGGCCGTTTGTTTGAAGAAAAACCATGAAAAGGGTTGTCAATAGTCAATACAAATAAGTTTTGCTTCTAAAATCTCTGGTCTCGAAGTCTCGTCTCGGTCTCGAAAAACTCACCGAGTCTCGATCTCGGTCTCGAAAATTTTTTCAAGTCTTGGTCTCGGGTCTTGGACTCGAATTTTTTCCAAGTCTCGGTCTTGGTCTCGGTCTCGACCATCAGGGTATCGACTACATCACTAACGGTAATGCAAACAAAAATCAAAATAGAAAATATTAGTCGATCAGTAAGGGAGACTACGAACGAACCTTTCGGTTTTCAAGCCAAGGAGCCACCCATAATCAGAATGAGATTATAATCAATTATGAGCACAATACATGCGCTACTACAGGCAAAGGCAAGTTATCCATATTAAATCTAATTCAAAAAGAGGATGAGCACTGTATTTTGTGTCTTAGTATTAGTTTAAAAGGTATTTTTTATAATTGCGCTTGAGAAAATTAAACGATTTCTTCTTAATGTCTGAAGCAATTTCATTCCAAAATTTCACTGCCTGATATCGAATGCAACTTTGTAATCTCGCAGAGGGATATTTGGGTATGTAAAAGTTGAGCGAGTTAGATGGGTTTGAAAATCTAGTGCAGAGGTCGGCAACCTTTTTAACTTGTGGGCCATATTCAGTCCTAACAAGGTTCCAGCGGGCCGCCACCATTCCAGCGGACCAAAAGAGAAAGGTCTTCGCCAGAAATCCAGGCCTTTTTACAGCCGCATTGATGGTGAAGACCACAAAAAAAGGTTTTCGCCAGGAGATGAGACTTATTTCGGCGGTTTATTGCTGCATTTCTGTCATTGAAAAAAGAAATAAGATTGTGAGCCGGATGGCAGTAAAAGGTTGTGGGCCGGGTAAAATGCCTGGGCGGGCCGCATTTGGCCAGCGGACCGTAGGTTGCCGACCCCTGATCTAGTGTGTCTGACCGAGATGTCGTTAGTTTTGATGAATAAACTGGAAATAACAGGGGGAAGATTATTCTGTAGGTGACGAAATACTAACTTAGCTGTTTTAAGTTTCAATAAGTCGGGAAGTTTCAAAATCTTTAAATTGGAGTAGAAAGGGGTTGAATGTTCACGGTAGCTGCCACCGCCAATATGACGGACCTTATTTTGAATGGTACAGAATTTAACCAAGTAGGATGTGTAGGTGGTACCCCAAATAAGAAGACCATAGAGTAAATGAGGATGTATTAGTTTGCGTAATATATTTTAAGCAAAGCTGTGGGGGGTAAGAAGGATTTGAGTCTAATAATTACCCTATAGATCTTGATATTTTATTCTCCAGCATTCTAATATGTGAATTAAAGGATAGCTGGGAATCTATTTGAAATCTCAAGTATTTTACGTTTTCACAGAGATTAATTTCCACATTATTTAGCTTCAATGAAAACTAGAGAGGTGGCTTTCTTAACCTAGGTAGAATAACCAGGAAATTCGACTTTAAGGGATTAAGGCTTAGCTTATTTGCACGACACCAATCATTGATATTACGGAGCTCATTGTTCAATATATATTCTAAAATTTCTTTGGTCGAGGCTGTGTAATACAAGGCAAGTGTCATCAGCAAATAAACGAGGAAGGCATGTGATTGAATTGTATAGGTCATTAATGTACAGTAAGAATAGAATAGGTCCGAGAGTTGAACCCTGCGCTACGCCATTTGTGATGAATTCTATACCTAGGTTTGTGACATCAACCGAAACGTATTGTCTTCTGTTCAAAAAGGACTCAATTAATTGATTAGAAGAATCACGGACACCGTAATGATCAAGCTTAGAAAGTAAAATACTATGTGAGACAGTGTCAAAAACCTTGCGAAGGTATAAAAAAATTAATCCAGTGAATAAATTTTGATTAATATTTTCCGAGGCATTCGTCAGTACAGCATATTCAGTCGAAATGCTTTTTTGAAAACCATACTGTTATTTATGTATAACACTGTGCTTTTTGAGAAATTCTTGAAGTCTGTTGTAAATTAATCGCTCCAAAATTTTAGAAAAACAGGTCACGATTGATATTGGTCTGTAGTTATTGGGGTCAAGTTTATTACCCTTTTAATGAAGTGGGATGACTTTGGCCAGGGTGCAACTCTCGGGAAATATTCCGTTCTTAAAAAAGAAATCAATAAAGTACTGCAAGTACGGAGAAATTAAGGTGGCAGCTACACGCACAAGAAGGCTGAAATATTGTCGAGGCCTACAGCTTTGTTGACGTTAAGGGAATAAATGGCGTTAATTATTTCACTAACGCTTGGGTTGTCTAAGTACAGTGAGGCTGATACCCCAATATTCATTCCTTGATGAATAATTGGAGAAACTCGTTTGATGAATAATTGGAGAAACTGTGGTCGTCTAAATTTGACTGCGTTAACTTGCCATTTGAAAAAAAATTATTAAAACGATTAGTAACTGTTATAGGTTCAATTGAAACGCACTCTGCTTCAAAATGATCTAAACTAGAAGTAGCTCCATCTGTTTTAGTTGGAAGCGCAGAGCGAATCAGATCCCATGACTTTTTTTTGGATAACACAATTATTTTGTTCAATTTATTGGAGTTCTTTCGATAAAATGTTTTTTCGGAATTATTTCCTCGTAAGAATAATTGCCGAAACATTGTACGTCTCTTACGGATTGAAATGTGGATGCCTTTCGTAAGCCAAAGGCTTACTTCGTAACTTTTGTTGCCTGCGAGACAAACGTTTCAAAGGGGCATGATCAACGCTTATTAACCGCAACAGGTTCACAACCCCATTGAAGTTCTTAGCAAAATCTTGGTTGCCCGCTAAATGCTTTGAAATGAATTTGGATTTAACCCGAATTTGAGGGATGCCAAAGAGATTGGGTAATTTAACCCAGTCAAAGGGCTTCCTATCTTAGCTATTAGTGTTTTCAAATGGTTATGAAACGTGCGAAATGTCTTTCAAACGACGTTAAAATGGAAATTATTTAAAAAAAATTTCGAAAATCGTCTTGCAGCTGGGAGACTTCTCTTCTTGATCCTCTTTTACGTGCCGCAGCCAAATTTTTGCTTTGGGATCAAGCCCCCTATAGCAAAATATTGATTTATATACTGCTAGTGGTCGAGCTCATAAGAAGTAAACGTAATGCGGCCAACGTAATGTAAAACGTAATGTAATTTAAACGTAATACGGCCAACAAAGGCGAAAAGGTTGTACAGTACATATACACTCTTGCTTTAGACCATACGTTTTCGTTTTACGCCTTATCAAACTACGTCCCCATGACAACGCATCAATTATCGAGAAAATAGCCCTAATTTAGCAACCGGTCAATCTAGATGGAAATTCTTTTTTAACTTTGTGGAACCCCAGTTCCTCTCTCTCTTTTAAATACGTTATTTTTTTTCAATTATTACGCCGTAGGCTGGTCAAATTCGACATGTATCGAATTTAAGCCGTCGAAAGTCAAAATAGTCAAATTCGTCTGCCTAAGTCAAAGTCACATCGTCCTATAACTTCATGTAAATTACTGTTTGACTAGGTTTTCGTGAATCTGTGAACAAATTTTAAATTAAGACATTTCTTTTTGTCCAAATTGGCGACGATTTCGATTACTCTTTTGCTGTGGTTAAAACCTACGCTGAGTTTGTCAAGGGGATTGAGGCCGTGGCCCCGCACGAGCTATGGCGGAGTTACAAGCAAAGAAATGCCGGAGCTGGAATTGTTAATGGAACCAATCTTTTCGGTATCTGGCTCAAAAAGACTGCAGACGTTTGTCTCTCTTTGGATATCTACCCTAAATTTGCCCGGAATTTGACTTTTGAATCACGAAAGACTCCTAAAGTTGGTACAGATGATAGTACAAAGTTTTGGATGCATGAGCCACAAGCGCTGGAGCATTTGCAAGGAGGACTCGGCTCATGAATGTTTGAGAACCATTAACCTAAACGATCTTGTTTCAATTCTCACTCGGATCACGTTCAATGTCTCTTGGTAATCCGTTTTAATGGCAAATATCTCTGCTGGTAGCTTTATCAACAAATGATAATAAATAAACTTTATAAGGTAATAGTATTTCGCAAGCAGCAACTTTAGGTGGTAAAAAGTAAAAAATAAAAATAAACTGGAAAACTATCAATTATTCTGGAGCAGATTCGTCCAAAGTAGCAGCGCCATCATCGATCGCTTCCTTGGAAAAGAAAAAATAATATGTACCTCAAATTGTTTTTAGTTTACACAATGAGTTTATTTACAAAAGACTTTCCATGTTTGATTATAATAATATGGAATACTTATCCATAAAAATAAAACAAATCATGTGAAATTTAGTGTTTTTTTTAAATGAAAAAGACAGCTGCGGCTACTAGTACGTCGATATCGATACCTGTGAACAGCAAAGTCGGAACCACTCCAAAATTTTACTTAAAACCACCGAAATTTAGTTTGACAGCTTGAAGAATTGTGATTTTTATTTCTATTGAAATTATAGATCAGAGACGCAATCAGGGAAAGAGGTTAAGTGTGCTGATGAAGCTCCACTTAGGCATATCGCTAAAAAAATAACCTAATTATACAAGTTTGAAACGTCTTTTAGACTTGACTAATAAACGTAGAAGGGGTAAAGAGATTAAAGCATTTCTATTTTGACAATTTATGGTTTAAATAGCTCTAAACACGAGATATTTCCTCTAGCTTTAAAATTGTCTTTAACGGGGGGTTTTGCTCCCAGACTCCGCAGTATGTGATCTTTCCCACATCTCCGTCTGTGATCTACTCAAGATGTCTCAGCTTACTCAAACGCATTAATTGTTCGATACGTTGTTGGGCTTCCTCATTTTAGCTTTTGGTCCCTCCTCCATTTGTAAAATCGTGGTTGCACTGCGCGCCCGACATAGACGTCAGAGGAATTTTCACTCCAAACACAAGTACAAAGGAGAAGTGGAACACTATACAAAATGTTGCTAGGCAAATACTGTCGCAAATCTACACCCTTTTCTCAGATTTAGCCAAAGTAAGAACCGGAGTTTCATTTAAATATTACTTTAATTAGCTATTAAAAATAGTGACTGATGATAGTGCTCTCAAAAATGAAGTGGTTTAAAAAACCGTCAAATTTATTATTATCCATAAACCCGCTAAAGTTTGATAACGTTAATTTCTGGATATATTGAATACCTATTTTGTGAATAAAAATAAAACCAAAACAAATTAAGTCGCTAAAAATGAGCTACAACCAATGATGTTATTAGTATTAAAGTACCGGTATCATCAAATGTAGAAATGATGAATGTGAGGTATTCTAATCAGTTAAATGATAATGGTAAACATTTTGAAGTAATTGCCTCACTCGTATAACCTCGCTGCAAATAAAGCCGCGTCTTTACTTAGTGCTATTTTAAGCAGCAGCGTATAGCTCAATTGATAAAGCGTTGAATTAGTGATCGGAGGGATCGGAGGGTTGCTTGCTAGTGATCGGAGGGTTGCTTGCTCGTGGTTAGATAACCCTGGTTACAACCAATGACGCTATTATAAAGAACCGGTATCAACAAATGTACAAATGATGAATGAGAGGTGCTTTATCCGGCCATTTAAACAGTCTTCTTGCAGTATATCCTGCAGAGGCAAATGTGTGTGTTGTAACGGCCCGTTACACCCTAAGAGTATTAAAGCATCGTGATTTATGGCTTTCCGTTCAATTTCCAAACTGTCAATGAAAACGTGTTCAGTGATTGATACGGTTTGAACTAAATTATTGATATGAATTTTTTTCAAGTAAGTTTAAAAATTAATATTTTCACCGCTATATTTACAATTATCGCAGAAAGGCCAGGGGCGAAGAGACATAACAGTTTTCTCACAGTAAAAAATTACTTCTACTTCTTACTACTTGTGCGTTCGAATAAATCATCTTTTTCCACATTTGCGCGATTTTACGAAACTAGCAAGCAAAGATAATTGCCGTTAAAATAAATAATCCGGGAACGTAAAAATGTGACTTGGGTAAAAATTAGGATTATCATTAATCATGGTCATCGTAAACGTTTTTATCAAGCTGTGAAAGTTCATATTGGTATAATGAGCTTAACCAAAGCAAAGAGAAGAGACGAAAATTGACTTCTATTTGATAAAAGAAATATCTTAATTTGGAATTTGCATAATCCATGCACCAAAGATTCATAAAAACCAAGTCAACTAGCGATTGTTTTGACGCCATCAAACGAAGTGAAAACGTTACCAGTTTGACTTAAGCAGTATGTCCGTTTGTGACCAAAAATATGTCGAATTTGAGCCAAGACGTTATTATTGAAAAAAAATATCGTCATTTTTGCAAAAACTTTTAAAAAAATGATAATGATGTCACAAAAGTGACTTAAAACAACATTAAAATAAATTTTTTTCTTCAAAATATTAGAAGTCTTTAATTGACAAAAAATTGTTCAATTTTAATAACGGAAAATTTCATAAATTGGACGTAGAACCGGTTACTAAAACACTTCAATTAACAGTGCCTCTATTGGTTAAACTTTTTGACACCCTCAAAAAATTGAAAAGTTACCACCTAAGAAATATTTGTGCCAAATTTGGTGCTTTTGCATGAGTTTGAACCAATCGGGACCTAGTTCAGTTAACATGTTTTATTGCCACTTTTTGATCAGCGATAATAAAAAGTTAAAAAACGCAAAAAGCATGCAGTGACGGGAAGATGCGTCTGACTAGAGTAGCAACGATTAGGGTGCACGGTCGCCGAGACTGCATTGCCTATACAAAAAAAAAAAGAAAAAGCGAAAACACAACGTAAATTGAGAAAAAAACACCATATCTCACGATAGAACGTAAGCCAAGCTCCGAAGCTTCCAGACTCTTTGAAAGTCACTAGATTTTCGCCATTGGAACTGCTGTACAAAAGAACTGTGAGGGTGCCTGTTTAAATTCTAAAGGAGTTGAGGACCAAGGAAACAGGTTTTAAAATACTTGCAACACTTTTAAAATTTGTTTCCGAGCACTAAATTATGGTGTACTTTAAATACTTTGAAGTAACAAATATCTAGGAATGTTTACTTTGCTCAGGGTATAGCAGTCCCAACCAAGAGTTGCGTCGTGGAGAATTTTTAGCTGGAGCAAAAAATTCAACTTAGGTTATAATTTTTTATTTTATTACGTGCCCCCCTCAAAAAAAATATGTGTGCAGACAGATAACCAGCAAGGGGTAATCAATTTGCTGGTATGATAATTTTTTAAAGTGGAATCTCCTATTCAATTTATAAGCTCCGGGTTATCAAAAATTTCTGGAAAGTATAAAAAATTATAGAAAAAAATTGGCCTTTTTCCAGCTTTCGAAAATTGACTTATGCTTTTGCTAGCACAGTATCTGGAAAACTATAAGATTTTTTTCTGCCTCGGTTCCTCTTAAATGCTTTCTATTAGGGGCACAACCGCATAAAACTTGAAGTACTCCTTTCATATATGGTAGGTTCTAAACGCAGAACAATTATTAAATTATTAGTGCAACAAATTTTATGAGTACACCGAGTAGAAGCTGTTCACATTCACTCAGTGCGGTCACCAAAGAAAGTAATGTCTTGAAAATATCAGTAAAATCAAAGTGAGCACAAAAGCAGAGCAAAGTGAGCATGTTCACATTCAAACGCCTGGTTAAAGAACAAATGTAGGGGTGAGGACTGAACAAGCGATGATGATGAGAAATTTTTGTATCTAAAAGTGAAGCTGTTTTCAAGAATTCATTTATTGGGAGCTTTGGATTCATTAAATTAAAATAATTTAAATTATAATTTAAACTATGAGAATTCATTAAATTAAAATTTGATTTTCCCTTGAGCTTTAGATTCCGCGAGACTTCTGCCACTTTGAAGTCAAATTTATTTAACGTTTTCTGCGAGTATACGCTGTCATTGGCTTTGTGTACGCAGTCATTTTCATAATTTTTTACAATCTAATTTTGATTTTAATTTAATGGGCTAGTTTAGATAGCTTTTGAATTTCGACTTGTAGACCACGTTAATTTAGCTTTGGAATTTCGGTTCAGAGGTCAGCCCTGCCTATGAGCTTTGGCATTAAGCGAACCTCGAGTCCAAAGCTGTACTTAGAACAAATTTAGTCAAGATTTTGCTAAGTTAAACATTATAATAGCACACGTTAAGAGAACTTTAGCCCATACCGATAACTTGGGTATTTAAAATTACTAGTTGAGTTAAGCCTAATTCCGTGATCATGTAATTCCTTGCACTGTGTAGACTCTTTTTCACACTAGCGATGAAGTCAGCTGAGTTCGAAACATGGACATGTACCCAAGATGGAGGCTACACCTCATTGTATCACTAGGGGTTGAAACGACTACTCATTGTAGACAGGGAGATAGCACTAAGATGTTGTCAAATGAAGTAAGAGTGTAATACGTGACGTCTCTCTGAACAAGCAATTAGTTCTATCTACAGTATTTCACTTCAAGAATAATGGTTTTTAATTTAATGTTTTTAATGTGTACTGCTGTGGTAATTTGCTGTAATACACTCGACCATATGGACATTTTTTGAATTACATTAATACCAGAAACTATAATGAATGTGTGATACAACTGCTTAAAAACATTCAAGCAATTACCGATTGTCAAATTTGCGTATGCGCAAAATGAATCATAATCTTGAGGACATTCATAAGCATTTTCATCATCTGCTGCATCCAGGCACATCGCCTCATTTTCGCCTCCACATGTATAGCACCAGATAGATTCACCTAATGATAAAAAAGATGATAGAACTGAAACGATAAATTACTTTGCTTTTAATGAAAAGTTATAACTTACAGAATTAACGTTACTTGAAGCTTTACTGAAACGAAAAAAAATGTTAAGTTTTCATTTTTCGGCCATGTACAAAGGCATTGCCGATAGAAACACGGATCTTCTTGCTTGCTGTTAAAAGCCTTTCGTTAATGTAAAGGGCTGGCTGTTGGCTCTGAGCAGGAAGAAGCATACTTCCTAAAATATATAAACTTGCTTAGCGTGGCTGCTAGTACGCTCTCAACTGAATTTTGAAGCTTTGTTCATGACATAAAAGCGATTTAGACACTCTCATAAGCTAGCCATTTTTTCCATTTCAGCATGGCTAACCCTTTCTATGTGAATACCCCTTCATGCTACTACATAAGAGCTGACTGTCCAATGCGGTGGTAATAGCTCAGTTGGTGGAGCATCTAGCTAAGAGATCTTAGTTGCTGGCTCCTGGTTTGATTAGCAAATTGACAATATGTTGACGTCATGTCCTTGGGAAAGGCACTTTAGGCTTATTTTGTATTGAGCCCAAGCAGTCAACCCTTTGGGAAGGTTCAAACTAATAAAAGACTTACAAACACAACCTCAAAAGAGGGTGCTTTAACAACAATTTTGTTTGATAGCCCCAAATAGAGTGCTTGGTTTATAAACATGAACGAAGAATAGCGCTACAACACTCTTAAAGTAACGTATTCGGACAACATATTGATTGTCCTGTGGCTGGCGAACGTCCTGCTTATATTTTTGACCCCAAAAGGTTTGAGTGCTTTAATCTCTCAATTAGGACCCAAATTGAAAAAAATTCGGGTAGACTTTCAATTATAGTAACATCAAAGATTTGGGGTCCCAAAAGTTTCCTTTGCGCCACCTAGTGGTCACATTATTAAAACCTTTTAAATCGCATAATTAACGGGATCATTGACAATATGAAAAAGGAATTTATCAACTTTAAACGTTGGTTAGCATCATCAGATTAAGATAACGTCATTTCATGACGTTATATAGTTCAATACCAGTGTTTACACCTCGGTGAAAAAATGTAATTTGGTGAATAAAATGTAATTGGTGGATAAAATGTAATTAAAATTACACTATCAACACCTTATAAATCGTTCAACTAAAAGACTTATTGACAATGTGAAAAGCAGTTCATCAACTTTAAACGTTGTTTTGCATCATTAGATTAAGATCACGTCACAGTTTAAAATATCGTGATAATTTTAAATCAAAAGAAATGCAAAAAATTAAAATAGGCGCTTTTTCGATTAAAACTAGAATGTGGTTGATAGCGTGTTCTAAATTATCAACCATTTTTCATCAATAGCGGTACTTACCGAGATATATCAGTTCAAATTTGTGCACTTTTTGCCGATTTTTGGCCAGCAAAATTTCGGTCACGTAGCCGGGCGCCCCCAAACTCAGTTCGCATAAAGCCTTTATAAGTACCCATGTTGTGTCGAAATTTCAGCTTTGCACCTTAAACGAGGACTAAAGGTAAAATCAATGGGGGGATCTACAGTTGGGCCAATCGCGTGAGACTAGATTAGCGTCGACTCCATCCTTTTGACCCATCCGTTGCGGAGATATTCTACTTCAAACACGACGCCGGTGACTCTACTGTAATGTTATACATTTTAATAGTTTTTAGTGGCAACCCTGTCGTTGATAAACATAAGCGTCTTAGCGACGCCTTCTCTGTTCTAACCTAAAGCAACGATTAGGCTACTGCATTGAGTCGTTTCGCTGCGCACTAATCAGTTTGATCTTGTCAGCAGAATAGATCCGAGCTGGAAAAATTAATATAGTGTACGATAGCCTAGGTAACATCGTCTAAGAACAAGCAAAAATAAGGCTAGTAGAGTTATTAGTGTAGGCTTTTAGGCCATTGTTTTCGACTTAGATGGAAAAGTTTAATCGCAGAATCACAAAATACCACAGGTGGGAACAAGTCCGTTAATCGTTAATCCGTTAATAACGAAGCTAACTTTAAATCGTTAATCAGTTAAAGGCGGTGAATCATCCATCCAATTCCAGTGGTTTACAATAGCTAAAACTGAACTATAATTTTTGATATTTTTTGTTTTTATTTTGGAACTGCGGTTGCAAAGATATTCAACGAATGCAGAAAGATGTCCCCCCGAAAAAAGTTTTTGGAAACTCTTAGTTTTGTTTTTCCCGCCAAAACCACAGTAGGCCTAATGGTTTAGAGAACTGTGGTAGGCCTAATAGTTTAGAAATAGTTTATTAGTTTTGGCCTAACTATCTCTAAACTATTAGGCCTAATACTTTAGAGATAGTTAGGCCTAATAGTTTAATAAGATTAGAGTAGGCCTAATAGTTTAGAGAACTGTGGTTTTGGCTGGAAGATCAAAATTAAGAGTTGCCAAAAACTTTTTTCGGGGGGACATCTTTTTGTATTTGTTGAATATCTTCGCAAACGCAGCCCCAAAAACAAAGCAAAAAATATCAAAAATTATAGTTCAATTTTAGCTATTGTAAACCACCGGAATTGGCTGGATGATTCACCGCCTTTAAAAAGTTTTTTCATGTTAACGGACTAAATTAACTTCCGTTAAGTTCTGTTAACTTCCGTTAGGGTTTTTATCGTTAATATCTCGCACCATTCATTCATCCTACCGGTACAAATCAGTTTGCACTCGTAACACTTGTTGCACATTAGCTCGGGTTTTATAGAAGAAAGCGAAGAAAGGAGCTTTTTTTTGTGGCAAATAATAAGCTGCAGCCTCATAGGTCTATTAATTATCGCTGTTCGCAATTTTCAAAGATTTTCGATCGCAGCTACTTTAATGCATTTGAACTTATTTTTATCTTGAAGTTAGATTAGACTGTAAACTACGACTTCCAAAACACAAAAAGACCACCACAGCAATAAATACTTCATTACAATCAGCTCAACAACGTCAACAGCGGCGTCGCTAAGAATGGTGACACCCGGGGCGGAGTTTCGTGCTGTCACCCTTCATAGGTTATATTTTAAAGAATGTATAGTAGGTCATGTATATTAATGTATAGTAGGCCGCAAAAGGTTATATTTTGAAGATGGCGGTGCTACTTCATTACTGTAAATAGCGGTTGTTATTTGGCTAGCTCAATAACTTCTCATTATAAGATTCTACAACTTGGAAGTATGCGCGTTTAATATCACATCACACGTTTAATAACTGGCGAGTAACCAAAAATCTGCAGTGGGAAGGGGCTCTTTCTGGGGTCTGGAAGCTCCGCCAGCGCTCGAAAATTTCGTTTATTTTGCCCCCAGCACTCGAAAATTTCGTCTATTTTTGGCAAAAACTGACTTAATTTTAGGCCTATTTTGATAAAACTTAATGCTACTGAAACGTGCCATACAAATTAGCAGTGTAAAAAAATGATAATACTAGTTGCAAAAATGAGCTATGTGGGTGATATAGTTATTGCCAGAATTTTAGTTCTCTTATTTACAAGCTGATAAATCATGAAATCCTATACTAGAGTTCAACAAAACTCTGAAGGAGTACTCTTTTTTTGTCTATATTTTATAAAGATATAATTAGGGGGATAATGAAAGGAAGTTTGAGAGAAGTTATTGGTAATTGACTAATACTGAATAACTTCTTCCCTATTTCTTATCTTATATTTCATTTTTTGATAAAACCTATGTTCAGGGATGTATAGAAACAACAGCATTTTTTGATAAGCGATCAAATCAAAAGACAATCTTTGGCCATTTTCAAAGTTTTTTTTCTGATTTAGGAGTTTTGTTTTTGATAAATTAGCTCTTCCTCGTAAATAAATGTTTCAAAACAAGCTTTAAATCATTTTTTGAGTCTATTCCAATGCAAAAGATGGTCTCAAAAGCGCTAAAAACGTGGTATTTTCTTTATTTTGCATTTTGGCCGGCTGGCCAATGGGGGCGAGGGAAAGGCTGTATTCCCCCTAGCAACGCTACAGGTTCAAGAAAACTCACAAGGAGTAATCCATATCGTCTATATTTAATAGAGAAGAATGATTGGGGAGGGGGGCTAATGAAACGATATTTGAGTTGAAGTGCTTGGTAATTAACTAATACTGAATAGCCACCCCCTCCCATATTCTTGAGCTTATATGTTTTTTCATGAAACCTACATTCAGCATGTTTCAACAAGCAATCAAATGTAACTGCTTATTTGGCAATCTTTAAAGGTTTTTACTAATTTGTGAGTTATATTTCTACAAATTAGCGCTCGACCCTCTAAATAATTTTTTCAAAAGGGGCTTTAAATCATTTTTTAGTTAATTTTAGAGTGCTAAGCATTTCCAACGATATTAAACATATGGTTGTTTTCTTTTCTGTTTGACTGGTATTACAAAATGGTGTCACCCCAAAAAGGAGACACCAGGGGCGGAACGCCCCCCCTAGCGACGCCACTGAACGTCAATACGTGCTCTACAAGCGAGTGAATAAAAAGAAATGTAAATTACACGCAAAATATCAACGAAATAACGGACTTTTTTAACTTCCGTAAATCAAAGCTAAAAATAACGGATTAACGTTAACGGAGGTGTGAAGTTAGTGAACGGACTAGTGGTTAACGAAGCTAACGTTTTGCATTAACCTATGCAAAATACCGTAAGCAAATACAATAGGTCTGCTCAAGTATTGGTAGTCTTATTATCAGGTATGAGTTTGTACCGTGTAGCCTAGTAATAAAAACCTTATAGCTAGACTAGGCTAGGATTTAGACTGAAATGTATCTGCCATCTTGATTTTTACTGAAATCCCTACCGAAAAGTTTACACTTTTTACCAGCGAAGATCTGTTATGTTGATAAGACCAAACTGATTACTGCGTAGAGAAACGACTCAATGCAGTAGCCTAATCGTTGCTTTAGGTTAGAACTGGGAAGGCGTTACTTAGACGCTAATGCTTATCAACCACAGGGTTGCCAGTAAAAACTATTAAAATTTATAACATTACAGTAGAGTCACCGGCGTCGTGTTTGAAGTAGAATATCTCCGCAACAGTTGTGTCAAAAGGATGAAGCCAACGCTAATCTAGTCTTACGCGATTGGCCTAACTTTAGATCCCCCCATTAATTTTGCCTTTAGTCCTCGTTTAAGTGGTTTCTGAGTTATAAACGAATTAATAAATTTGCTATCCAAAAAATTGAAGGTTTTCCTGTCTTTTTGCGTTTTAATTCACAGTCACGTGACCTACGATCCTCAAAATTGGCACGCATGATACTTTCATTGATCCTTATTTTACGTTCAAATTTTAACATTATAAGTTTAACTGCTTGTTAGTCATGAGCAAATCAATCCTCATCTATCAAAATTCGCAAACAAAAACAAAGCTCAGCTGCGCGCTCGCGCGAAGTCCCAATTAATGCATTTATGATTAAACTTTTCCATGTTAATGGCTTCTGAGTCAGTACGTGGGATAAAACGATGATATTTCAATAAAATAGATAAGAAATTCAATGAAAATAAAAATTTCGGATGGTTAAATTTTTATTTATTTACTCAACCACGGTTTTAGTAATTAGTTCTTTTGGATTAATGTTTAATTCCTGAAGGAACCTTTACTTCTGCTGTAATTCTGCCCAGAGTAATGCGTCGAAAATAGAATTAAAATGAAAAGACAATTTTTCAAACTCTAGCTTAACCCAATAACTCAATACAGTAACCTTATTTTCATGTTAGGGCATATTAGTGGTGCAATTGGGGGGGGGAGGCTTAAGAAGGCGTCAGCCCCTCCCCTAGCCAAGTCCCTTAAAGCTTTTGACCCAAATTGCTAGCGTTTATACGTGTTTTGGATTTGACCTTAATTAAGAGAGGGGGGCTTGAAGGGGCTGGGCGACGATTTAATTCTCCGATTAGCTTTCAAATCTTAGCAATTTAGTTTTCCAATGGTTCCAAAAAGGTACCGAATTTGATCCAAATGGCGCTAAAATAGCTTTTTTCTGATAATATTACAAAATTGCTTAGCGCCTAGGGACTTTTCCTACGGACTCGTATGGCCTCTGGTGGCTGGGGGCTCCGCCCTCATACCTCCGTTTGTGATAAGCGCAAACAGCACCAGTTTAATCAACATGCTGCTCCAACTAGGCAATTTTCAAACAAAAGAAATTTACCTTTGGGTTCAAGACTCACCCTTGAAAAATCTTGGTTGCGCGCATGGGGGATATCGTATAAAATTTTTGAAAACATTTTGCAAAAATGAGAGTAATAAAACAAGTTAATACACCCAAGAACGTAGCCAGGAAAGAACGTATGCCTCCCCACAACTGAAATATTGTTAAAGTGTTATTTGTGAAAATAAATTAAGGTTTTAGCCAGAGGTGTGGTCCTCAAGGACGTCCTTGGCGTCGAGGACACATTTTGAAGTCCTTGGCCTTGACCTCGAAGCTTACAAATCCACAAAAATGTCCTATCTTCGGCTCCAAAACAGCATATTTTTTGATTGGTTGAAAAAGAAAATAATCAATCAAAAAATAACTTTTAAACGTCTAGCCTGTCAATTAGTTTCTTTTCCTTATTTGAAAAATTATATAAAGTGATAACAAAGTCAAAGTAAAGCTTATTTTAAATGACAATGTGTGAAAGCTCTAAACGGAGAATATGGGGGCAAAACGCAAAAGGCAGTGTAGAATTTTTACTTTTGCTTATACTTTCGGGTGATACAAACAGCAAAACACCAAAGCCATTTCGGGCCAATGCAAGGAATCCAGAGGTTTGGACGTAAACATTTTTGAGTTGCTAACGCTGAAACATGGCCGTGGCTATCTGAGCGTGGATTCAAAAGAAAGTATGTTCGTGATAATGAAATGCAATACAGTTACCAGTGATTGCCTAATGCCTATTTCACTAAATATTGTTAGTGTATCCATGATATAATCAGCAAAACGTATGTTGAGAACTCCTACTTGTTCTGAAAATAAAGCGAGCGAATATTGCAAAGAATATTTGTTTTGAGATAAGAACACTCTAATCACTATTGAGCGGTCTCAAGGCAAAGCCACATCCGCTGAGCGATTTTTGTGTCGAAAATTGCCGCTAAGAAACCCACACTTGTGGGGTAGCACATCCCTCAGGAATCGCAAGTAATGAGCTAATTTATTGTTAGGATTAGGAATCCCAAATAACGTATCAGAAAAAATGCTGAATGAAAAACTATTAAAAAAGCGATTGTGAAATTTAATATAACTATAGCTCAGATGCCTGGAAAGATGCGCGCTGCACTTAATCAATTTTCACATGACGTCTTGAAAATGAGGAGCTGAAGCTCCCGCGAAAAGTTTGGACATTTAAAAAAAATTATTAATTTTATGTTTTTACAATTGTGGGCCTTTTGAAGGGGGGGCCTGGGGCAAATGTATTCAATGCCTTTCTGTTTAATACGACACTGCTGGATTCTCAGGTTTTATCCTTTTTAAAGTTAAATTCTTATCATTTATAATGCCTTATCATACCGGGTACGGTACGTAACCTCAATTCATCTCAAAACATTAAATTTACAGTATTTTGCAATATTTGTAGACAATAATATCATAGTCGCTATGCAATATTTAAAATTATATTTTTGAAAAACCTAAGAAAAGAAATAATTTAACCAAACAATAAAATTTGTCTTTTAGAAACTACAGTTCTAAAAAAGTGGGGATCTAAAATCAGCGGACATTTGCACCGAGGCCCTAACTGATGAAGTTAATTAAGGCCTTAAAATGTACCATTTCCAGGTTTGAATTTAGTTATTCCCATTCAAAAGTTACTGCCTTGTTTCATTACCACGAACGTAATCAACATTGCTGCTTACGCGTAAAGCTTCATAATGACATTCCTATTTTTCAAAACTACTATTTTCAAATTATCATCAAGAAATTAACGAAATGCAATACCTTTCGCGCTTAAAAATAATAGAAATTTGTCGACCATACTTCAGAAAAATTGTGTCCTTAGCATTGGCCTTGACCATTCCTGTCCTTGACGTTGAGAGGTTCTGTACTGGAAAAGTCGTTCCTTGGCCTTGGCCTAGTGTTTCTATTTTGAGTTTTTGGCATCAAACATTAGGTACTCGACTCCACCTCTGCTGAAGGGCCGATCAATCTTGAGAAATATTTTTATTCGGGTTTGGCAAAACGATCGAGTGTTTTAGAGTTCAAGATCGAGTTTGCAGCCCTGTTTTGCAATATGCAAATCTTTAAGTCCCAAATAAATACCGGTTTTGTATCTTACTGTTTGAAGTTTTCGGTTAAAACAAACTATTGACATAAAATACACATTAGTATCACGAAGATGTTCGCTGTCCCGAGGTTTGACTATATGGATTTTCACTCAAATGCTAGAATAAATTTTGTGAATAATTTAAAGATATATCATGCAATTGCCGCTCACTTACCAAAAAACTTCATTTAATGCACTGATTAAACAGTACAATAGATCATTTTAATTGTAACGTTTTGAACATAATATTTGCTATACAATCAAAATAAATAAAAAGATTATGCTAACCATTGGATTTTATGATTGATCAATGCATTTTATGACGATTTTTTGACTTTTTCAAATTTTTAGCAATTTTTATATTTTACGGCTGCGTCTTTAGGTTACATTGCAGCATACCGGTTATGCTTTTTTTCGTAACAATAATTTTCACACAATTTCAAATATTTTCAAAACAAGAATGATGTTTTATAGATTGTGCAAATGTGTAAAAACAGCCATCATTTTGACAGCAAACTACACAAATTGTTCAGCAGCTGCAAATTTTTCGCTCAACCCATGAGTCTCCGCTCCACTACACAAACGTTTCTACGAGTCCCTGGGACTAATACAAATAAATGATTGTATATACTGCAGCAACATCAAGTCCCAAAAACAGGGGGTCATTATGCAATACATTGCAAGGATTACGACATCGTAAGCGTTTTAAAACACTCAAACTTACGATGTCGTAACTCTTACAAAACGTTATGTAATACAGTTCTAGGTTTTTTTACAACCCAGGCTCTTTTAATGTTGTTCTTTCAAACAACTTATAGAATAAAAAATTGCTTCCTTTCACATTTTAGTTTACGATTAAGAAGAAACGAGAGTTAGAACTTAAAATTCCGCCTAAATGAAGTATTGTACACTTTAAAAAATTTTCCAGTGGCAAGAGGCAGCTGAAGATTATTAGTTCGCACATGTAAGTATTCCAGAGTTGTAAACGGGCCGACTAGTTCAGGCCCAAACCCGAAAATATAAGCCCAAACCTGAAAACTAATTTGAAGTCCAAATCGTGCCCGAAAAAACCGAAAGTGAAATTAGGTCTGAAAAATTAGCAATGTTGCCAAGTTATTTTGATTATACGTTTGTGCACCTAAAACAAAAAGTACATTTCAGGCCCGAATTAAGCTCGAAATTTTTGTCAACTTTAGGCCCGAACCCGACCCGAAAAGCCCGGCCCGACTTACAACTCTGGAGTATACATTTTAATTCAGCGTCTTCCTCAATAATTCCTGGTTGAGTGCCGATATTATATGATATGGTGGATATTTCATGAAAAATATAGTGGAACAAGTGAGCTAATTCAAACTTGTATGTGGTCCATGATTACAAAAATTCGCATACCCTTGAGGTAACGGTAAAGACTTACCTGTTCTCCAGAACACAGTTGCAAAAAGTAGAATTGAAGCAGCAAATTTAATCATTTTAACTTTAGACAAAAGAATGCAACTACAAGAAAAAAGTTCTACCTAATAAAAATCTTTGTTAATACCATATTAGTGTTGTATTGCATATTTATCCTCCAGCCACCGGACAGCGCCAGACGCTAACCAGTGAACGACCTGCACACTTTTCATTGCAATGACTATTTTGTGCGTGGAGGAATCCGCACTTTCTTAGAAGTTTCCACTGATCAAAGGTTCTAGTTGATTTTTTGACCAGTAAATTTGCTGCTTGTTCGAAGCCACTAAGCAGAGATAATCATCGCAAAGTGTCTTATCCAAGGACGTAACGTGACCTGAGTGCGGGTTGAACCCAGATCATGCGATCAAGGTCATGGTAAAAACGACGCCTATACCCTCTTCAAACCTCAATATTACTGACTAAATCAATAAGTTCTCTTGACAAAAACGGTGGTTGCTTGACTTGACGACCTCAAGGTCCTTTCGCAACTTCGCTGTTGCAATTCTAATCAATCTTTACGTCTGCCATTATGTTATACTGAGCGACTCAATAAAATTTGTCTAGTCTTGTTGGCCATGCTGCCTAATCAAGCAGTAGCAAACACTAGGTATATAAATTTTACAGCTATTGGAATAAAATCAAATTTCTGAGTTTGCAATCAATAAACTTCTATGTACTAAGTATTTCTACACCCTAAATGGAAGAAATTATTTTTGCTTTAAAAATTATGTTATGGATTTTTTGTTCGTTGCAGAGCACAAAATAAAGAAAAATCAACAATTTACAAAAAAATTTTAAGCACATTTCGTTTTTTTTTTAATTTAGCAAATCTGTTACATTCGTTTATTTCATGAAAGTATCAGCATCTCGCTAAATTTAGAGAAACCAAAAAAAAACGAAATTTTGTAGTTTAAATTTACAGTCCGTGTATTTCAGAATAGAAGTAACAGAACAAAATAAATTCGGCGGAGATTCAATAATCTCCTCTTTTCAGGAAACAGTTTAGGATTTCTTAAAAAACGTCTACTATGTACGTGGAGAATCAAAACAGCTGAAAAACTTGGTTTTGAATCTTAGTCTATTAACGTTTTCTGAAGCAGGAACAAACTCATCTTCAGAGTCACTGTCGTCGAGAAAGTCGATGTCACTTTCTCCATCTTACCTACAGTACTAGCCGGAACTGCAGTAAATTTTTTAGGCCGTAAAATTGCCTTAGATTATTATCAGCAAGCAGTCTACTTTATTCCTTACAACTGCAGAATTTGTAAAGTTAGAGAGACATAATGCCTGCTCCTGCTTATAAAAATACGCCTTGGTTGTAATAATAATTAGTAGTTGTTTTTTGCTTTTTTATTGTTCAATTTGCCCAGAAAATCAATGGCAATAGCGCTATCACAACGAAAAATTGATAAAATAAAATTGATGGCACAATCAAGCAGTAAAGAAAGCATTCGAGTTAATAGTAACAGGAAGCTGCAAAGGAACCTCTCGGTTATCGAGTCGAGTAGCTACCTAGTTAGTAGTTAGTCAATCAAGAGTACAGGGTGCTCTGCTATCTGTATTAAATTTCCAATGGTGGATGCGTGGTGTGGACGGTGTACAAAATCAACCTAAGATTAGGGTGTAATTTTAATAGCGATTAATATTAGAGCAATAATTTAAAGTTAATCACTAGTAACTCGAACATTAAGTGTTGTTTAAATTGAATTTTGAAACAGTCAAATGACAATATTTTCATGTCTTGAGGTGCGAAATTCCCAATGCTAACTCCCTGAAATTTAAAGAATCTTTGCATTTTCACAGTTTGATATAACGGAATATAAAGATTTATTTTAGAAGATGCAGAACGGGCGGTTTGTGAGTGTATCGCATTTATTGGAGTAAAAAAAGAAGCAAATCTGTTGGCTAGTTTATTTCGGGAAAATTTATGTACTAATTTACCACTTCCAACGCGTAGAGGTTTTTAATCTTTAATATATTCAGCTGCTTATGATATGCTGTTTAATCATCAAGATATTTTCGTCCAGCTATTACTTTAAGAGCTTTGTTCTGGAGAGATTTTAGTCTTTTCAAATGGGTTTGTATGTATTTCCCCAACTAGTAATACCGTATAGAAGATATGGGTAAATCAGAGTGTAATATAAACTGTGGAGAGTTTTTTGCATTAAAATTTGCTTTAGCTGTGTTATGATACCCAAAGACCTAGATACTTTCCGAGCCAAACTATTGATATGAACATCAAAATTTAATCTTGGGTCAATTGTAATCCCTTAAATACTTGACAGATTCTTTAGAGTGACTGTGTTACTATTAAAATGGAGTTGAATGCCAGGGATAGGAGTAGTATTTTTGCGAGGTATTATTAAAGCAAGGGTTCACAGTAATTTTGTTTGCCACTGTCCATTCATGTACATATGCTGATTCAGAATTGATGTTTTCTGCTAGTTTAAAGGTGTTCGGAGAGTGAATTAACAAACAGGTGTCGTCGTCAAATAATCGAGGTGTATACTGAATTTATTGCAAAGGGTAAACCATTTATGCAAATTTAAAATAACAGCGGGCCTAAATTGCAGCCACGCCAAATCGGTTTGTTAGTGTTTCTGAATGCTTATTTTGGTAAGAAACATACTGATGACGTTTATGTAGGAAGGGATTTAAAAGCTTCAATGCTTGGCTACGAATTCCGTAACGTTCAAGCTTTTTTAAACGTATCTTATGACACACAGTATCGAAGGCTTTTTCAAAGTCTAATAAGGTTAACCCAATATAATCCCCAGCACTAATCACATGTGCTAGTTAGTATGTCTAGTGATGCACGAGTAGTAGATAGATTGCTTTGAAATTCAAACTGAGTATCACAAAGGACAGAATTTTTTTTTGAAAAAAATTCGTCAAATGCTTATGAATCAATTTTTCAAAGATTTTGGAGAAGCAATTGAGAATGGATATAGGAAGGTAATTTGTCAGAGTGTTTGTTTTTCCCGCTTTATATAAAGTAAGGCTATTATTTTTGATGTTTTTCAGCTTTGTGCAAATATTCCGAATTGAAACTCATTATCAATAAAATAGCATAACGCAGGAGCAAGAACACTAAATGCGACTTGAAGAAAAAAGATATATAAGCGTGGCCATGAGATTTATGAGAGTTTACAGAATTAATTACACTTATTACTTCATAAACGCTAGAAGGTTCCAAAAAGATGAATGATTTAATTCTATTGCGAAGGAATCGTTTACAAGCATTATCATCACTTGAATTGAAATCGTTCGTGCCGATTGTTGAAAAAAATTCATTAAACTTCTCCAGAATTGTTTGCTGATCGGTTATTTTGCTCCCATTCAAACTAATAATTTGTGGTAATTTGGCATGTTTAGACGATTTTCCTAGGCTAATCTAAAAAAACATGGCTATCTATCTACTTTTAAGTCGTTAAACGCACAGAATTCAAACCTTGAGCGATTGTAGATATCAGGAAGAACTAGGACCCGCCTAAAATCAAAGGTGCCACGTTGAAGGAGCCCCCTTAAACAGGCCCTCCAAATATTGGAGCCGCTTTGAGGTAGATGGGTGAGGTTTTTAGAATGGGTAAGTATTAACATTGAGTAAAACATTACAAAAGTTAGAGGTCACCCTCAAACGGGCCCTTCAAAATTCAAACTTTTTAAACACTCAACCTAGACCAATAAAATTTTCGAATAGGTAGATGTAAATGAAAGATAAAATTTGACAAAATTTAGGGGTTACAAAAAGACAAAATTTAGGGGTTACAAAAAGACAAAATTTAGGGGTGCCCTCAAACAGTCCTACAACATTCAAAATTTTTAGCCACTCACGCTAGACACACGAGATTTTCAGGATATGCAAAAAAAAAAGATGACAAAATGTGGGGGTACCACGATGGGTTGTGTTACAGCAAGTTAGTGTCTAAAAAACAGCGGATGTGTGCTTTGCTCTCTGGTGTGGTTCTGCTGCGCCTACAGAATTTGCTTCAAGCGTTTTGTTTAGCAGCGCAATTTATTGCTTGCCTTTTTTCCTGCTGTACTGTTCAGAAGTAGGTATTGACATACTGTTTTAAGATGCTGTAGGACATAACGTGTGTAACATAGCTAGCAACTGCTTTGAAGCTTATCGCGAAAACTGTTGAAAACCATATTCCGCTTGGCGCTACGCCTGAGAACCAATAAAACAGAATTGAACTGGAAGGAAAGTGCGTTAAAGCAGAAAGACAGTACCTGTGGCTACAGCTTGTACCTCCTCAAATAAGTCCTCTAAAATTCCCGGTCAGGTCAAACCAAAGACTAGAAAAATTGGTATTCACAGCTTCCCTGCTTGACGTTCAGCAATTAAAAGGCCAGTGTGAAGCCTTTACCGTGAGTAACAGACAGGTGGGCAGGTGGCAGCTTGACTCGAAGACCCTTCGCTTTCTCCTGACCAAGGCAACTTGGAAAATAAAGCTTAATTACAATTACAATCAACCATTCAAGTTGGACAAATAAAATTTTCAAAATAGGTAAATGTAATTGAAAGGTAAATATGACAAAATTTGGAGATACCACGATGAGGAAAGGCTTCCAAAATTCTAAAATTCTAACCACTTAAGTTAGACACATGAAAACTTTAGAATAGGTAAATACTCTATAAAGATACAATATGACAAAATTTGGGAGTACCACAATTGGGAGGTCCCCTCAAACCGGTCCTACAAAATTCAGAATTTTTAACCACTCAAGCTAAACATATGAAATTATTAGGATAAGTTAATGTAAAAAAAAGAAATATGAAGAATTGTGGGGATGGTATGCTAGATGTGGACTTCACAAAATGACCTCTCAAAATTTTTATTTCTAAACCATAAAGCTAAACAAATGAAATTTTATGAATCTTTATATGTATATGAAAGATGAAACATGACAAAATTTTGCTCATACCATATTGGGGGGATTTACCTCTAAAGCCATGTTTTAGGATCTTGCCAAATGGGGCCCCTAAACTTTTCAAATATACTCCAGCAAGACATATTAAATTTTTTATATAGGTTGATACAAAAGAAAGACAAAACACAACGAAACTTGAGGAATGAAGATGCCATGTTGGGAGATTAGCCCTTGAATGGGCCTCGAAAGTTTGAAACTTTTAACTGTCTTAAGCTAAATGATTAAAATAAATATATCACAGCAAAGAAGAAGAGTCAAAGTTGGGGATTACAAGTCAGGAGATTTCCCTCAAATTGGACTTCTAACAATTCAAAGACATTATTTTAATCGCTTGCGTGCTATCTGGCCTAAAGGCTACCAGCATGGAAGCCTAAGAAAGTTTCACCAAAACGGCGACTACGTAAAAAGTTGTTCAATGACGAAATTCGTGATCCAATTGCTACTGAAACAAAATCTCAGCAAAACACGATATGCATCTCAGCAGAATGAGTTATTTTATCTTTAGCAGCACGAAATTGATACATTTATCGACATCATTTTGTTGACAGGTTATAATAGCCGACTACGTCAGCGCTTATATTGGAGTAGAGACGACGTCGCTATCCCACTGATATCAAGGTCAATGTCAAGAAAAAGGTTTGAAGATATAAAGAAGTTTATTCATTTTGCTGATAATGATAATTTTACTGCCGGTAATAAACTTGCAAAAATTCGACCTTTGCAGGATAAAGTAAATGCTTCGCTACAACAGTTTGGATTGTTTGAAAAAGATCTAGCCATTGACGAACAAATGGTACCATGTTTTGGAAGGCACTCCGCAAAGATGTTTATTCTGGGCAAGCCGACAAGATTTGGATACAAAAACTGGGTTCTAGCTTCAAGTGATTACTGCCCTTACAAGTTTGGAACATACACTGGAGCATGTAAAACAAAGGACAGCAGCAAGCCTCTTGGTCCTCAAGTTGTGTCTGATCTTCTTTCGATTGTAGAAAAACCTGCCTGTTATCGTGTTTATTTCGACAATTTTTTACATCGTACTTGTTACTGCAAGATTTACACGAAAAAGGTTTCAAAGCTCTTGTGACCATACGCGAAAACCGCACCATGAAGTGTGCCCGAAGCCCCTCAAAATCTGTTGTAAAAGAAAAACGTGGATTCTTTGACTACCGATCAGACGAGTGTGTGTCCATAGTACAGTGGAAGGACAATAAGGTCGTTTACATGGACTCAAACTTCTGCAACCTTGAGCCCACCAAAATGGTGAAACGCTACTGCCAGCGAGAGAGGAAGAGGATCGATTGTGTCCAACCTTTTTGCTTTTATTTATACAATCAAGGCATGGGAGGCGTCGATCTGCTAGACAGATTTATAAGCCAATACCGGCCAACAATTCAAGGAAAGAAATGATATTGGCCACTATTTTTGAACTGTGTACAGATGATAACTGTGGCTGCATGGAGGCTCCATGTAGCGGTGCAAATTTCACCACGTTTGGATCTTCTTGATTTCATCCGATCAGTTGTAGCTGGTTTGCTAAAAAACAGTAGAAGACCTGCGTCTTCAGGCCCTAGTGGCAGACGGATCATGAGCAACAGTTTTGGCTAGCATCACCCTGTCATCAATGCAGAGAGTCAAAGGCGCTGTGCAAAAAGCAAAAAGAACACTGTAAAAAAATGTCAAGAATGTGGTGTTTGCTTGCGCACTATGCTTCCTTGATTATCTTAAGTGACGATGTCATGAACTTGCAAATTGTGTTTGCGTTCGTGCTGTATAATGTAATTAGAATGTTTTCGTTGTCACAAAGTGCTTTGGTTGAAGCTAAAAACAATAAAAGCTTTTTTCCGATCAAATTATCTAGCCACAGTGCTTTAGACCGTTGTTCCTGTAGAGGAAGAAAAAAAGTAAACATAAATATTATTGCTCAAAAGTCAAAATTTTGCTAAAAACCGATAAACCAGTGCATTTTTAAGGACTTTTATGTATAGAAAAAGCAAGTACAATATTTTCATATTTTTTTGATAACTCAGCATTTTTTCGCAAATAAAGAGAGTTTTTGATTACGCAAAGTGACTATTTTCCGGTGAATATTTTAAACGGAAGCAAAAGAGCTAAGCATACAAAATTCAATAAGTGCGTTTATTAGTGTGCAAATCAGGGTACTACAACAAACTTTTTTAGATACCAAATTTTTAAGAGAGTCTTTTAAGCCTATATATACATTGTTCCTCTTGAGGAACATTGGTCCAAAATGGGTTAAACTAGCTGTAAAACGTGACGCATATCTTTAGCCGTAGTAAGAAACGTCGTACATAAACAAATGTGGCTGATGTAATAAAATTTTGAATAAAAGTCGCTAGAATTTTAAGGATCACTCTAATGCCCAAAGTGCATTTCGCAGGCCGCATGCGGCCTGTATGACAAGTTTTTGCGGCCCGCGACTGGTCTCAATATCTCCGAAAGTAAGTAAGCAGAACTGAAAATTGCATCAAATCTTGCTGAAAACCGATTTCTCCGACCGAAAATTACTTCAAATCTAAGCAGAGAACTTTTTGTCTGATCTTCACCTAACTAACGCCGTAAATTACATCAAACGTCACTGGAAACTAACTTCTACACCCAAAAATTACCTTAAATCTGGTGCAGCACAGAGTATGAATCGCGATCAAACTCAAAGAAAGAGTAATGCAGCTCACTCTTCCAAAACTTTGGTCACCCCTGATCTAATGCGCAAAAAAAGTACGTAATTTATGGTATATAATCGTTTGGCTTTGAACATTACACCTAGAATTCTGAAAAGCTTACAATGGAGAATGAGTTTTTAATGTGAAGTTATCGTAAAGTTAGACTAATACATATAATAACTACGAATTTGATTTTTTGTTTTTAAGTTTGGTTGTGCACTTATCTTTTTCCATGCTGAGGCAAGCATTGTTTTGACTTCGCTCTTGAATTTTAAGAAAAATCAGCAGAATTGTTTATATGCATGTCTTGAGTTTGGATTAAATTCTTGTGCATTGGCTAATTGTGGGTGTAGATTTGATATTTAAGATAATGCGTCAACTATTTGATCAGATTTAGTAATGTGAGTCAGAGTTGTAAACGGGCCGACAAGTACAGGAAACCAAAACCAGGCCCAAAAAAGCCCAAAATTAGGCTTGATCAAAAAATGTTTACATTTATTGCTCGTATACGGTTAAAGTAATTCTACTCATTGCTGATTAATTGTAACGTAATAATAATGATGATATAATAATCGTATTGGTGCTTAAACAAAGTCGTTATACATGGTTAAAACAATTTTACTCATTGCTGATTAATTGTAACGTAATAATAATGATGATGTAATAATAATCGTATTGGTGCTTAAAGGAAGTCGTCATTCAGTAGCAAAGTTATTTGATTGCGCTAAAGTAGCATTCAAAAGACGAAAACACAAGACAAAAAAGTATACTAAACCTGACATTTTGTCAATCTCAAACCCAAACCCGACCCAAAAAGCCCGGCTCGAATTACAACTATGATATAAATGTTTTTTTGTCTCTGTATTTTTTTAAAAACATGTTTTTTAAAAAACAAGGCCTCAAAAAAACTTTTTAGAAAATTTTGTTGTATGTGGAAATGCTGATTGCGATATACTATTTGATGACTTGTAACTGTAATCCCAAAGTTTTTAATCTTAGAATTTATAGTTTCATTGAAGTAGTTTTTAGGGTTCAGCCGTGGGTTATGCTAACATGCAGTTTAGGTACAGTGCACTATGGACGTGAATCTGGAAAAGATCATAGACTGCGAAGCAGGGATGTGGAAGCGGAAGCTGGAAGCAAAAGCGGTGGAAGCAGTTAAATTTTTATGGAAGCAGAAGCGGAAGCACTTTGATGAAAGAGGTTGGAAGCGGAAGCAAACTCGGAAGCGAAAGTGTTGAAAAGGAGCCGGAAGCGTAAGCAATTTTTTCAAAATCAGACGCTTCCGGATTTTCAAACTGGCTACAACTGTTAGGGTAAAATGTAACAATAATAATAACAATATAGAATCGACAACACAAGTCAAATAAAATAGCTTACTAAGTAAACTTGCCCGTTTTTTTACACTAAATACAACTAGAACGTGACATCGCAAGCGACATCTGGGAACTTCGCGGCATCATCCAACCTTTACTGAACTTTATTAAGCTTTAAAATAGTGATCTGATTGCGTTGAATAAATGTATAAAAAATGTAGTCGTTTATAGTCAGATCAATAATTTAAATGAGCTCCTTTAAAACTTTGTTTAGCTAACTTTAAATCGCTTTGTGGTTTTTCGAGTTCAAAATTTAAATCTCTCGAAGTTATCAAAAATGATCGAGAAACGTCATTCAAAAAGCTCGCATAACAGTTTACACTTTACAATAATAAAGTCAAATCTCAGCACTTTTTACAAGTTCTTAACAGTTTTTCACTCCATTTGAAACAACATAAAGCGGTCTTTAAATTTCCAGCGACTCACTAGCAAATTTCGTTAGATCAACCTAACTTACAGCCATGTATGATTTTGAAAACGCTCTTTCGCATCGTGATCCAACATATTATAGTATTGGTATACCGGTTGTTTTGAAATTAAAACTCCCTCCTCAACAGCATAAACTAAAATATAAAGTGCTAAAATTACACAAATTTAAAAAGGCATTTATTTAAGTTTTTTATTAAATTTTTATGTTTTTGCCACATAAACTGTATTCTCGAAAGGTATAATTTGACATATTGCAAAAAAAAGGAGAATCAAAATTTATTTTCCCTAGTTAATGCTTCACTCACAACTTGTCACAGGTCGATAAGAATAATTTGGTAAACTATCCCAGTTTTCTTTACGCCCTTTATCTTTCGGGCTTTCGGGCTAATCATTGTTCAACATAGCATCACCAAGTTTGGCATGTTTTATCCTTTTCCAATATTAGCCTACCCGTACTCTTAAAATTTGATATGTATAGCTGGAGTACTTCGTATTTAAGATTTAAAAAATTTAAGGGACCCATTTGGCATGGTCTCCTCAATGTGGCCCACCAAATTTTGTTATCTACATTTGATTTATTCTAACCTATCCAATAGATTTAATTCGTTTAGATTTTGTTGCTTATGGGGGGAGGTGTCAACATAATTGGAGGACCCCTATAGTATGAGATCCTCAATATTTTTCCGTATTAAATTTTTACCTATCTTAGAAATTTTATTTGTCTAGCTGGAGTGGATAAAATTTGAAGAATTCGTTGAAAGAGGACTTTCCAATTGTGGCATCAAGTCATATTTTATTTACTTATTCTGATTTTATTTTTCTTTTATGTTTACCTATTCTGAAAGTTTCATGTGTCTAGCTTAATGGTTGAAAAGTTTGAATTGTGAAGGACCCAACTGAGGGACCCCCGATTTTGGTGCCTCAAATTTTGTCAAATTTTATCTTTCTTTGATATTTGCTTATCCTGAAAATTTGATGTGTCTAGCTTAAACAACTAAAAAGTTTGAATTTTGGCATCCTCGTTTGAGGGAAACCCTCATTGAGGTACCCCCAAATTTTGTCAAATTTTATCTTTTCTTCATAATTGTCGATTCCGAAAATTTCATCACTTTAGTGTCTGTGTTTAAAGTTGAATTTTAATGTTCTTGTTTGAAAAGGATCTCTTCATTTTTGGACCACCAAATTTGGCAAATTTTGATTTTTCTTCGTACTTGCCTATCCTGAAAATTTCATGCGTTTAGCGTGAGTGGTTAAAAAGTTTGAATTTTGGTGGCCCCTTTGAAAGGAACACCCTCATTTGGTTTCCCCAAATTTCGTTATATTTTATCTTTGACTTAGATTTATCTATTTGAAAAATTTCATTTCTCTAACGTGTACGGTTAAAAAGTTTTGAATTTTGGCGGCCTCGTTTGGGGGGGGACTTTCATTTTGGTACCCCCAAACTTGGTCAAATTTTATCTTTACTTTATGTTTACTTGCCTTGAAAATTTCGTTGGCCTAGCTTAAAAGATTAAAAAGTTTGAATTTTGGAGGGCCTGTTTGGGGGGAAACCCCCATTGTGGCACCCCCAACTTTTGTTAGGTTTAGTTTATTTTTAACGTCTTCCTATTTCGAAATTTTGATTATCTAGATTTAACGGTTTAAAAGTTCAAAGTTTTGGAGGGCCCAATTGAGAGGGATCCCCCAACCTGGAACCCCCGATGTCATTCCCGCACTAGTCCTTCTTGATATTTCTAATCGCTCAACCTTTAAATATAGTGCGTTTAGCGGTTTAAAAGTAGATAACTGGAGAAGAAAAAGAAAAAAAAACAGCAAAAAAAAGAAAAAAAAGAAGAAAAATAGTATTCAGGTTGGGGTGAACGAACATACTAAAAAGAAAGGCGGTTGATAGTGTGCTCAAAAAGCACAAATCATTTTCCATCAAAATCGGTATTTACCCACATATATCGGTTCAAAATCGTCCACTTTCTGCCTATGTTCGGCCGGTAACATTTTGTTCACGTGATTGGGCGCTTTCAAACTCGGTTTGCATAAACCATTAATAAGCATCAGATTGTTTACAAATTTCAGCTTTGCACACCAAGGATTTTTGAGTTATAGGAGAATCAATAAACTTTTAAGCCAAAAATCGCATTTGTTTATGTTTTTTTGGGTGTTAATTCACGATCACGTTATCTAGGATTCCCAAAACTGGAACACGTAACGCATTCATTAATTTTCATGTTGAGTCCAAATTTTAACTTTCTAGGTTTTACCGTTGCTAGTTATGAGCAAATCAATCCTCATCTGCCAAATTCGCGAACAAAAACAAAGGAACTACGCGTTCACGCAAAATCCCAATTAGCTGTTTCATACTGAGCAGGGATGTGGAAGTGGAAGCTGAAAGCAGTTAAATTTTTGTGGAAACAGAATCGGAAGCACTTTGATGAAAGAGATTAGAAGCGGAAGCGAACTCGGAAACGACTAATTCTATCCGGAGCCAGAAGCGGAAGCAAAAAATTCCAAAGGTGAGAAAGCGGAAGCGAACTCGGAAGCATAAAACTTCAAGAGGAGCTGGAAGCGGAAGCATTAAAAATTAGACTGCTTCTACATTCCTGTTGCGAAGTCTGGGAGCGAAACCCGCCGCCAAAAACAATTTTAAAGCTATTTCACAAAAAAATCACATCATGTTTAAAGCCATTTGAAAGAAATGAATTGTTAAAATAGAAATGCTTTAATCTCTTTACTCCTTCTACGTTTATTAGTCAAGTCTAAAAGACGTTTCAAACTTGTATAATTAGGTTATTTTTTAGCGATATGCCTAAGTGGAGCTCCATCAACACACTTAACCTCTTTCCCTGATTGCGTCTCTGATCTATAATTTCAATAAAAATAAAAATCACAATTCTTCAAGCTGTCAAACTAAATTTCGGTGGTTTTAAGTAAAATTTTGGAGTGGTTCCAACTTTGCTGTTCACAGTTATTGGTACCGATGTACTAGCAGCCGTCACTGCCTTTTTCAATAAAAAAACACTAAATTTCACATGATTTGTTTCATATTTATGGATGAATAATGAATATTCCAGATTATTATAATCAACCATAGAAATTATGTGGTGTATAGACTCATTGCATAAACTAAAAGGAATTCGTTTTTTAGTGGTCCATATTTTTTCCCATCCCGAAAAAGCGATCGATGATGGCGCTGTTGCTTTGGCCGAATCTGCTCACGATTGATTGATTGTTTCCCCGCTTATTTTTTATTGCTTACTTTTTACCAACTAAAGTTGCTGCGTACTAAGTATTATTCGCCTCTAACGTTTATCTATTGTTATTGTTTGTTATAAAGCGAACAAGCAGAGATAATTGCCAGAAATATTACAATGTGATCCAAGCATAGACATAGCCAGGATTTTTGATTGGGGAGGGCCCAAACTACAAATTACATGCAATGACGTCATCAGAAATTTTCAAAAAAGGAAGTTTTTGTGGGGCAAAGATATCGTAAAATGGAAGATCTGAAGCTGTAGCCCATTGGCATTTAACCACGATTTTGGTAAAGGAAGAGGGCGAAAATTAATCGTTAGAAAGAGCAAATGTCTAACTTAGGAGACGTGTTGAGTAGGCTAGTGTACTCAAACGTATTACAGACGGGGCCTGGGGGCGGAGCCCCTAGCCGCCGCCGGCTATGGGGGTCTGGCTGGGGCAAAGCCCCCAACCGCTGAGCAATTTTTGTAAGTTTTTGGGGAAAAAAGCTATTTTAATCCCATTGGATCACATTTTGCACGTGGTCACAGCCATTTGAAAGAACTACATTTTTAACATTTGAAAGCCAATCGAAAAAAGTTAACTGTTCAATCCTCCTTTTACCTGCAATTAAAGTCCAAAACACGTTTAAAATCTTGCATTATGGTGTAAAATTTTAATTTAAAGTGATTTGGTCCATGTAGTGGGAAGTAAGGCAGATTGCCTCCTGCAATACTTTAGCAGTAAATAATAATTCACTCGAAGATTTTCCTTAGAGATTTTTGTTTTGTCATGAAATTAACCAGTTACAGGAATACATGTACGGCCAGGGGACCCGGGACCCCTCATTCAAAATCAATAATTTGTTCAATGAGCATTTTCCTAGCTACTTTTTTAAAAAGTATTTTGTGCGTAAAAACTGGCGAGGTGGAGGTGAATCGTTATTGAAAAATGGTACAACAGATGGTCACACTTACTAAACATGTTATTCCCAGGCCGGATTTACATTGCGCGATGCCCTTGGCACTTAGGGGATTTTTGCAACATCTTCCTGCCAAATTTAAGTGAAGACCAAAAAAGTCCTACTACCTGAGGGGGGGCCCTGGCACTGAGCCATACGGCAAATCCGGCGTTGGTTATTGCATGACGTCCATAAAAAGTTTAGATGAGCGCCTGAGCAGCAACTTTTAGGACAAAAACCCTTGATTTCACCCTGGTTATACGTTTAAATTGGTTGGAAAAAATTGAATTAAGGGGATGCGCCGGGCCCCCTGGTCGTCAATATTATGTATTGTTAACTACTGTTGTACGCGTGTACTGTTGTACGCAAAGATGCTAAAAGAAACTGAAAATGAAGAAACAAGGCTTTTTTGTCAAATTTTGTCATTGGTGGCATTTCGATTGAGAGGGCTCTTGCCCCCTGGGCCATCCTCAAGGCTACGCCTATGATTTTGAGATAAGATCGCGCCCTTAAGGTCTTTCATAAAACAAACATAAACCAAAATTAAAACAATTTTTTTTCCAAAACGTGGAAGACTCGAGTCAATTCACTTGACAGTTTTTTGAAACATCCAAGAATTGCATGACATTATTACGACGTGGACACGTGGTCGTCATTATTATTACTTACTTTTGTACGCGTAAATCCTAAACTAAAGAAACTGCAATTCCGGACAAGGACAACATACTGGCTATGTTCTTCTTATATTTATCATAGGTAGTATTTCCATTGGGGGGGTTTGCATTACCGCCTGCGTTATAGCATTAAGTTCATAATAACGTTAAACGAGGGCCTGGGATTGCAACTTTTAGGACAAAACTCTTAGATTTCTCCCAGGTTTTGCATATAAATTGTTAAAAATTTGAATTGCGGGGTACTGGCCCGGGACCCTTGGTCGTCAGTCAGGGGCTTTGGGGCTCTGTAGTTGTCAATTAGAGGCCCCGGGGCCCCCTGGTCGTCAGTTCGGGGCCTTGGGGCCCCCTGGTTGTTAATTAGGGGCCCCGAAGCCCCTTGGTCATAAGCTAGAGGCCCCATGGCCTCTTGGTTGTCAGTTAGGGGGCCCGGGGCCTCCTAGTTGTCAGTTAGGGGCCCCTGGTTGTTAAGGGCTCCAGGGTCCCATGGTTGTTAGTGAGGGACCCTGGGCCCCCTGGCTGTTGGTAAGGGGCCCGGGGGGCACCTTGGTCGTTAGTTAGGGGCTATGAGGCCCCCTGTTTGTCAGTTAGGGGCCTCGGGGCCCCCTGGTTGTCGGTTAGGGGCCCTGGAGCCCCCTGGTTGCTAGTTGGAAGCCCTGGAGCCCCCTAATTGTTTGTTAGAGGCCCCGGGGCTCCCTGGTCGTTGATTAGGGGCCTCGAAGCGCCTTGGTCATCAGTTAGAAGCTTTAGGGACTCCTGGTTGTCAGTTAGGGGCTCCGGGCCCCTGGTTGTTTGTTAGGGGCCCCCTAGTTGTTAGTTAGGGGCCCTGAGGCCCCCTGTTTGTCAGTTAGGGGCCCCGGGGCCCCTTGGTTGTTAGTTAGGGTTGTCAGTTAGGGGCCCCGGGACCCCTGGTTGTTAGTTAGGGGCCCTGGGTTCCCCCTGTTTGGTAGTTAAGGGCCCCGGGGCCCCCTGGTTGTCGGTTGGGGGTCCCTGGTTGTTAGTTAGGGGCCCTGGGGCCCCTTGGTTGTTAGTTAGGGGCCCCGGAGTTCTATGGTCGTCATTTAAGGGCCCCAGGACTCCTGGTTGTCAGTTAGGGGCTCTGGGGCCCTCTGGTTGTCGGTTAGGGACCCCGTTGCCCCCTAGTTGTTAGTAGGGGCCCCCTGGTCATTAGTTAGGGGCCCTAGGCTCCCTCGTCATCGTTAATGTTATTGTTAATTACTGTTATGTGCGTAATTACCGAAAAAAAAACTGCAACTAAACATCCCTAGGCTTTATTGTCATAATTTTTTTCATTGGTGGTGTTTTAATTGGGGCGGCCCGGGCCCCCTGGCCCCCCCCCTGGCTACGCCGATGGATCCAAGCGAGAATGCTCTCAACTATTCATGAGCCGTGTCCTCCTTGCAAATTTTCCAACACTAGAGGCCCATGCAGCAAAACCTTGTAAAGTACCTGCAGGTAATAAGGCCCACTTAACACACTTTGTGATGTCTGCAAAAACCTACTCGCCCGTTTTGAATGAAACTTTGCATGGTTGTAGCTTAGGTCTATAGTAACCTTATATAAAAATTAGACGAGACCAAGATATCACACTTTAGTGTGATCCCACTTTGAAAAAAAAAATTTCTGGGGCTTTATTACCTGCAATTATGCTGGCAATAAGGCCCACCATTGCAAAGCTATAATAAAGCAACAGTTAATGCATATAACTTGTATTGTGTCAAGTATAAGTTTTAAAAATAATAAATAACCCAAAAAGTTTTATACAAATCTCCGTAAAGCCGTTTAACCTAAATTTAAAACGAGTATTTTGTCATTAAATTAGAGAGTGGCAACAAAGATCCCCTAAAAATCAGTAAATCTGAAATCTCTAAACTAAGCTCAAATTTTGGGAGCCAGATTATGTCAATTGCACAGTTTGAAAACAATTTACACCCAACACTCGAGCGTTACAGAAGCAAACAATTTTTGTTCATCATAGTGCGACAAAATGTCTAAAAAATCCTTTTGGGCCTTATTAGCTGCAAAGCCGACCATTATGTTACCCAAGTCATAAAACTAACATTAAGTTTTTCTCTAGCATCTAAATTTGTTTAAATTTTTGCGGTTTGGATTTATTTTACACATGTTTTACCTTAAAAAAAAAAGTCCGGTTAACTTCGGAGATCTGGGCAGTGGGCCTTATTACCTGCTGGGCCTTATTACCTTCAGGTACCTTACTTTATCTAGTACCATACCAACTAGAGGAGTCTGACGTGAGTTATAGGCTAAATTTCAAACAAATTTAAGGCAGATATTTAAAGATAGAAAAAATATCTACAGGGCCTTTGCAACTCAGTGCTTTTGGAATCGATGTGAACCAAAACCTACATTTGGAACCTAAGCACCCTGACTATGACCATCATAAATAATTTTTTTTAATACTCGGACACTCCAAAGAGTACAGATATTGTTTAGCATTATTTTAAGTTTGATATTAATTTGCAAATAGTTTGTTAGCTTGCGAACGGAGTGCTAAATTTTAGGCCACAACTTAGTTTAATTTTAAAATTAATGAAAAAAATCAATAAACCTCAAAATAATCGCAAACCACCGGTGATTTTATCGCGTAGAAAATTTTTTGAATTTTACAAAAAAATCACATCCACTGCTCCACTCCACATCGCATTGTAAAATCCATAGATGGGCGCAAATCCGTTAATTGTTAATCCGTCAATAACGAAGCTAACTTTTTCATTAACTCGTTAATTCGTTAAAAAGCTTTTTTAAGTTATTAAGCTAAATTAACTTCCGTTAAATTTTGTTTTCTTCCGCTAAGATTTTTATTGTTAATATCTTGTACTATTATTTCATCGTACCGGTACAAACCAGATTGCACTGGTAACACTTGTTGCGTATAAGCGCGAGTTTTATACAAGAAAAAGCGAAGAAAGGAGCGCTTTTATGTAGCAAATAATAATCAGCAGCCTCATACGTCTTTTTCATTATTATAGCTGCTCGCTATTTCCAAAGATTTTCCGATCGCTGCTTCGTTTGTGCATTTGAACTTATTTTTACATTGAAATTAGATTAGACTGTAAAATGTAAGTTCCAAAACACAAAAAGATTAACTTAGCAATAAATGTTTCCTTGCAATCAGCTCAACAGTGTCATTGCGTGTTCCAGAAGTGAATAAAACGAAATGTAAATGACCTACACGCAAAATATTAACAAATTAACGGACTTCATTAACTTCCGTAATTAAAGCTGGAAATAACGAATTAACCTTAACAGAGGTATGAAGTGTGTTAACGGACTAGTAGTTAACGAAGCTAACGTTTTGCATTAACTTGCCACCTAAGGTAAAATCGCATCGCAGTTTGCTTGCGTTTGTTACACAAGAAAGTCATTTGTTACGCAAGAAAGTCATTTGTTACGCAAGAAAGTCAAGAAAGACATCGCAAAAGTCATCGATGCGATTGCCATCTTAGAATAAAGCATTTTTCAAATTATTTAAAAAAATTTTTTCTTGTGGTTTTGATGTTGGATGGAAGAAAAGTAAATAGCTTGTTTCGTTTCGCAAAGCCACACTCGGAGGTCTTTCCGGGTCGGTTGTTAACAAATCTAAACCTCACCCCTTTCTGTTATAAATTGTTGGACATTATCTTAAACATCGCACTCTCGTACAGGGTACTCTAACTCTATCACTCAGCAACCGAATTAATTAATTTACCAAACTGGATTCTGCGCCATGTTCGAGTTGAGTAGGACGTCCGATGTTCTGTGTACGAGTTTTTTTAAACTTATCCATCTAAGGACAGAGCTTAACTTTTAATTTTCTTGTATTTTTTTGTAACTATATCCCTCAGCGACTGCACGCAATGCTTGATCTATATCTTGTTTTTTACTCAGATTGTACGCTAGGGCAGGCCCTATTTGGGTCAGTTTGGAATTTCAACTTGCCTGGGCGTTAGATTTTTCCCTTTTGCCAAAAAAATTGGGAATACAAAATTTTGTCTGAAATAGGACTCAATTTACCCACTGCCTCCGGGGCTTTTTTGAATCGCGCCCCCAGAAATATACTAATGTCGATAGAAGTAGAACCATTAGTGCTAGATATGCAATGTTGGTACTCATATTTAATGATTTTAGAGAGGAAGACATGTATGACCTTGAAAGCTGCATTAGGGTTACTTTGAATTTTTTTAATTTTTCGTAACTTGTTATGATAAAAATAAACTATAGCGTTTTAGCATGTATTGCCAATTTAAAGGTCGGTCAGTTTAAGTGAACAATTTACTGTAGCAATAATCACACTTGCTCGAATGCACACCACTTTATTTGTTCGATTTTTGAATTGGGCAAGGATATTTGGGCATTTGAGCAGTCCTTTTGCGAGTTTTCTATTAAACCATAGTTTATTTTCTTCGAAAAGTTGTACAGATGTTTTCAAACCTGTCATTATTGACCAGCTATTTGAAAACTTCTTGTTTGGAACTTCACATTTCATTCCTCATTTGCAGAATGCGTTTATTTTGTGCTTATTGCACTATTAGTTATTGGAAGCTTATGTTATATCAGATTTCTTTTTGGGTAGTATGGAGAAAATACAAATATGGTAGTATGCAGAACCTGCCCTCTTATCATACAATTTGAGCAAGTGAAAAAGCTACAATATAAGTTGACAAACTCAACCGCCTGCTGCTCCCCTTCATAAAATTAGGATACTATCGCCATCCCAATCATATGGAAAGCAGCATTGGTAATGTGGAAAGCACTAAATTTCCAGCAGTCAGGAGTCCAGAGATTACCTGTTTGAGTGTTGCAACAAAACATGGCAAAATGGGGTCAACTGAACAATTCCAGATTCAAGTTTATTTATTTATTCCAGGTTTTTAAACACACCACATGTAAATACAAATGGTTGGGAGACAACGAAAAGACCCTATGATCAAAATCTGTTGCCACCTTAATTACGGTTCATGATCAAATAAAGTAATGGTAATGCCAAATAAATTAGTAAATTTCGAGATTCAAACAGATATATATTTTAGCAAACACTACATAAACGAAAGGAAAGCAAAGCAAAAGCAAAAAGCAGACCACAGCACACAACAATAATTAATAAAAAAAAAAGTACTTGTGGCTGTAGTCTGGAACCTTATACCACCTAACATCTCATGCAGTGCCCCTTTTTCCATCTACGGAAATTCAACTGGATGTAGATTTCAATTTTGCGGTCTAAGCTTATATCAAGCGATTAGAAAAAAAGCAATAGAAGATGTGGAAAAAAAAGCAAGCAAGCATAAAACGTTAGAGCAAAATTACGTGAGTAAAATACCGAAATCAGTTGATTGGTGATATGGGAGACCGTTTTTATGTGAATTATTATATGTTTTTTGTTTTTTTTGTGTTAGAATTAGCAGAGTAGGATTTGCTGACTAAAACCCCACAAAGTGGGCTATATTGATCATGCCAATTTCTGTGCTGACATTAACAGGCCAAGTGCATTCTTGAACAGTTAACCAATCAATTACGGTGAAAGACAAGAGTTAATATGAATTGGGTTCAAACTTAGCTAAGGATACTGGTAGATATTACCATTTTTAAAAATAAATTTAAAATTACAGAAACTTTATGGATTATAACTTTGTTTATTTACTATCATGTCAGATATTGCTATCATGTCAGATATTACACAAAATCTGCATTCAGGGATTCTTTTGTATTGCCGAAGCAAAAGTCATAAGTCAAACACCACTTTAATTAAACTCCTAAAACCATTCCATCAATAAAACTAATAAAAGTGAAGAAAAAAAATTGTTTTCTGGCCAAGTTTTTATTTGACATATCAAATAACTTAGCATCTTCATCCACTTAAATTGTAAGTGCCTGCTTTCCCCCAAGTACTTAAAACCCATACAGTAGCAATGTACATTTGAGTAAGTGTGATTATTGCTGCAGTACATCGTTTTCTTAAACTGACCGACTTTTGACTCGACAATACATGTTAAAATATTATACTTTTTCTTTTAAGTACCAAATTACAAAAAATTTAAAAAATTCAAAGTAATCCTAATGCAACTTTCAAGGTCATAGATATCTTTCTCTCTAAAAAAGCATTAAATACGAGTGCCAACATTGCATATCTAGCACTAATGGTTCTATTTCTATCGATATTAGTATATTTCTGGGGGCACGATTCAAAAAAAGCCCCAGGGGCAGTAGGTAAATAAGGTCCGATTTCAAAAAAATTTTCGATTTCCCATTTTTTTGGCCAAAGGAAAAAATCTAACATCCAGGCAAGTTGAAATTCTAAAATGACCCAAAAGGATCTGCCCTAATAGTACGAGCTAGCTTTTCTATTGTATTTTCAATTTTGAACAATCCTTTTCAACTTCAGACGCGTTTTGCAGTGGCGCCGCCAGAAAAAACATTTGGGGGCAAAATGACGCCATCTTTTACGACGTCACTGGAAATAGCGACAAACAAGTTGATTATGTTTTCCAGCAACTAATTTTGTGTGTTGCAGCGTACTCATTTACACCATTTTTTACGCAAATCTTCGGTTTTGCATTCGATAATTTTTTTTGGTACGAAGCATTTGAATTAACAAGTTAAATTATTCCTGAAGTGAAATAGGCAGAACTAATTTAATAGTTCACAGAGACATCATGTCTTACAATCCTACTTCATTTGACAACAACACCTTAATGCTGTCTCCGCGTCGAATGGGTAATCATTTCAACCCCTAGTGATGCAGGTGAGGCGGAGCCCCCTATCGCTGGAGCATTCCCGTGTTTCGAAGTCAACTGACTTCATCATCAGTGTGAAGAGTAGTCGACACAATGCAAAGAATTTTGATCCCTAAATTAGGCTAACTCAACCGGTAAATTTGAATAACCAAGCTATCGGTATAAGCTATCGTCTTCATCTCGTAACTTCAGCTGCTAAAAAGGTTGACCTACTTTTTTTTTCCCAACGTACTGCTCTGGACTCGAGTTTCGCGTAATACCAACACTCATCGGCAGAGCTGACGTTCAAACCGAAATTCAAAAGCTAAACTAAGCTGGCCGGCAAACCGAAATTCAAAATTCATTTGAATTACATTTACGATTTACGTTCCGGTAAATCACAGTACGTTGCTAATCTATTCATTTACTAATAACACTGCCCAACGGAGAAAGATGATCAGCTGGTTATGACCATATCAACCGGCAAAAAGAATAAAACCAAAAATAGCCTACACAGCACATTCTCGAAATTCTAGAACACTTTCTCAAAGGCGTAGCCAGGATTTTTGATTGAGGGGGGGCAAACCACAAATCACATGCAATGACGTCATAAGAAGTTTTTGAAAGAGGAACTTTTTATGGGACAAAGATATCGAAGAATGGAGGATCAGAAGCCGTGGCCAGGTTTGGCACGTAGCCAGGACTTTGCTAAAGGAAGAGGACTTGAACCAAAAGTTAACAAGTGAAAATGCCTGAGTCAAGAGACGTGGGGAACAAACTAGTGTCACTCAAACGGATGACAGGCGGGGATCTGGTGGCGAAGTTCCAAGCCGCTGCGCAATTTTTCGTAATTTTTTGGAAAAAATACCCATTTTTATGCCATTGGATCACATTTCACACGTGTTAGAGCTATTTGAAAAAACTAGATTTTTAAGGCCCTGGCTACCTCAATTTAGATTCAGTAATTTGTTCAATGAGCGATTCCCCTAACCTTTTTTTTTTCAAACGTAGTTTGTCGCCTTAAAACTGGCGGGGTGGAGGTGAATTGTTATTGGAAAATTGTTCAATAGATGATTAGGTCTACTAGTAATTATGTTATTGCCCGGGCCGGATTTACATCGCGCAGGGTCCCTGGCACTTTGGGAAGTTTCGCTACATCTACCTGACTAATGTAGGTGAAAGTTAAAAACTGACACAGTACTTTAGAATTAATTGCATCACATAACAAAGCAAATTTTATAGGAACATTTTATAAAACTCAACTTTTGAAAACAATCAAAAATAGATAGAAAAAATGATAGACATTATGATGAGTACCTCCTCGTAACTATTTAGTTTTGTCTCATAACCATTAGGAGTTAAGCATTGCTACTATATTAGCATTCCACAACATGACACAATGACACATGTTACCTAGGGCTACCATACGTCCTCCTTTTGGAGGACATGTCCTCCTTTTTGACAAAAAATTATCCGTCCTCCTAAAACGTTCAAAAATGCCTAAATGTCCTCCTTTTTACATTTTAAAGAAAAAGGTCAGCATGAAGACTAAATTTTTTTATATTTTTTGTGAAAAAATAAAAATCAAAGTCACACTGGCTTGCGAGGTTACTCCATGTCGATGCCATAAGTGAGGTTCTATGATGTAACAACGTTCTTTATTTTGCTTTTCGCTCACACCGGATGCTGATATTTGTTATGTTGTAATATCATTTTAAAAAGTTTTTTTGAAGTTGACTGTAATTTCAGTAAAGCTGCAATATTTTTCATTTGCAGGTAGTTGAGATAACGTTGCTAAGTTTGATAAATACTGCATATATCGCTCTATGCCAAAGAGAAAGTCGCAGTTTACGAACGAACTAAAACAAAAGTATCCATTTTTTAGAAAAGGACGTAATGATTTTGAAGCAGAATGTATTACTTGTGGCTTTGGTACGTTTGTTTTAGTAGCAAATAAAGGCAGACTGGGCTTAGATAATCATGTTGACAGTGAAAAACACAAAAAAGCTGTTAGAGGAGAAAAGTCGTCTGCAAAGGTGACCGATTATTATTCTAAGCCTGGTACCCAAATAGAGGATAATGTTCAGCTGCTGAAGCCACTATGGCATTTCACACAGTTAAGCATCATCAATTCTACAAATCTAACGATTGTACTTCTACTTTGATAAGAAAGTTATTTCCTGATTCAAATATTTCGAAAAAGTATTCTTGTGCTCGGACCAAAGTTGAAGCTATCGTTAATAACGTGCTTTCCCCAATGACTGTTCAATATGCGCTTAATGACATACAAGAACATGGAATAATGTACCTGGGAGTAGCAACTGATGGAAGTAATCACCAATCAATCAAGCTTTTTCCGATTGTGATTCAATACTTTGATTGGATAAATGGCGGTCTACAGTCTAAACTGCTTAAGTGAGAAGTACTACAAACGAAACATCTTTAACAATTGCAAATGAAGTAAAAGAAACCTTGACGAAGATGGACTTATTTGAAAAGTGTGTTTCATTTACTGGTGACAATTGTAACACTAACTTTGGAGGTTTGGCTCGTAGAAAGGGTAATAACGTTTTTTCTCGTTTGAAAAACGATGTGCCAAATCTAGTTGGCATTGGTTGCCCAGCTCATATTTTGAATAACTGTTTACATCATGGTACAAATCAGATGAGTATTGATATTGAAAGTATCATATACAAGACCTATCAGTACTTTTGCATTTATACTGTGCGCACGGAAGAGTTGAAAACTTATTGTGAGTTTGTAGATATGGAGTATCAAAAACTTCTTTCTCACAGTGTAACAAGATGGCTATCACTTTATCCCAGTTTATCAAGGATGCTTTAAATGTATCCTGCTTTGCAGTCATATTTCATGTCCACTGATAGGCCTCCTGTTGTGTTAAAACGATTTTATGAATCGTCTCTAAGCGAACTTTATTTAAAACATTTGCAATCTTTTGTTGCTGTTTTTAATGAACAAGTGCAGAATATTGAAAGATCAAAAGCATCAGTCATTGAAGTTAGATTTTGCCTTGATGTTGTGAAATCAACGATTAAAGAAAGACAGAAGCAGATGTTCATATCAACCCAAGTTAAATCAAAGCTGGGTAAACTCAGAGAAGAAGGTCAAGATCATGAGTGTGACCTGTTTATCTCAGATGTCTCTGTGTTGTACCAATCCTGTGTTGAGTATCTAGATAAATGGACAACTTTATTTGAAGAGTTTCAATGCTTTGACTGGATGCTCTTATTGCAAACAGTCTCATGGGAAAAAATTGAACCATGTGTGGAGTATTTGCTTCATAAAAATGTCGATATTAATGAAGCTAAATTGTTTGACCAATATCAAAACCTCTGCAAATTGGTGAAAAATCAGCTTGAAACGAATTCAGAGATGTATCTCAAAATGATGGCACATGAGAGATGGACTCTCTATTTCAAAACTTGCAACACCATTGAATTTTTCAGCGAACTGCTAAAAATCGCACAGTTTTACTTCAGCCTTATTGCTCATAATGCTAATGTGGAACGAATTTTTTCCTTAATGCAGCCACAGTGGTCAAAAGTAAGAGAAAGTTTTTTATTTGAGTCGGTTGCTAGCATATTAACGCTTGTGTACATTTTTAGCCACGTCACATGCAGCCAGTTTTACAATATAGTAAAAGGTGGTTCTGCATTATTGAAAAAAGTTAAAGGAACAGCCAAATATTCGTGGGCTGCATCAGACAAGTAAACTGAATGATCATTTTTGCAATTTTAGACGAAACTTGATTATTTTTGTGACTACATGTGCCACCTGTGGTAACGAAGAGTGCTTGTTACTTTAATTTTCTGCGTGCTTTAAAAATGTAAAACAGCCAGTACTTGCTTATAATGCTTTCAAAAATGTGGCCTCCTTTTTGGTCATGAAAATATGGTAGCCCTAATGTTACCACAACATGGCATCAAACTAACAGTTTCAATTTTTGGCTTCTTTGCTTTTTGTCTGCATCATGAAAACCAAACGCAGGTCACCAGGTGTATAGTAGCATCACCAGCCTAAAACTAGCTGACCAGAGGACAACTTTTGAGAACTACCGGTACCGCTTACACTCTTGACACAGAGCTTATTTATGACCCAGAGGCCTATTACAGTTTTGGCTTTATCTACACTGTACGTGATCGCAACCAACAGACCAACTCAGAACTGACACTGCTTTAACGCTTGTTACTAATTTTATAAGAGTTACTGACGGAAATTTTTATTCACGTGTATAGCTACCACGTGCTTTTAATGAATTGTCGAAAACAGAGGTGGAGTCCTCGAGGACGTCCTTGGCCTCGAGGACGTCCTCGAGGACACATTTTGAAGTCCTTGGCCTCGAGGCCTCAAGTCCTCGAAAATTGGCCTGTCCTCGGCTCGAGGACAGCACTATTTTTTGGAATGTTAAAATTTTGTGGAGCGCTTGAAAAATTTTTTGGAAAACGTTTTTTAGTGGAGATCGCCTGAAAAATTTTTGTGAAGACCTTTTTTTTTTTTTTTTTTTTTTTTTTTTGGAGATCGCCTGAAAAATTTTTGTGAAGACCTTTTTTTTTTTTTTTTTTTGGAGAGCACTTGCGCTTTGTGTCCTTGGTCCTTGGCCTTGGCCTCGAGCATTCCTGTCCTTGGCCTCGAGAGTGTCTGTCCTCGGAAAGGCTGTCCTTGGCCTTGGCCTTGGCCTCGGATTTTTTTTGTGTCCTTGGCCTTGGCCTCGGATTTTTTTTGTGTCCTTGGCCTTGGCCTCGAGCCTTGTGTCCTCGACTCCACCTCTGGTCGAAAATGCTTCGTATAGAATTTGCTAGAACTTTCTAGTAGCCGCATCTTACAAGCGTGGCAAACGCATCAATTAGTTTTGTCTGAGAAACGATTGAAACAAACGATAATTTTCTGAACCAGATAATTGTATTCCGTTTGTTACGAAAAACCTAAATTATCCCTTAAATTTTCTCGCCGCCTGAATGAAGAAGACTTCCTGCATTATAAAACCAAATGTTGTGCTTTGTTAATCACTTTCATTCTGAATCTCAGGAAAAAGGATGGCAGAGCGGTACGTTCAGAATTTGCGTACTACGTACCTCGCATCTTGAACTGTACCGTAACAGCGTACCCGTACTTCACTTCAATTTTTGAAGCGTACCGTACCAACGTACCGTACCCGTACTATCACAAAAAAGGGATACCGTACCAGCGTACTGTACCTCTTAGCAAAAATTGAGAAGTGCCGTACCGTACTGCCATTCTTGCTTTTAACTACTCGCAACTTAAACTGACTTTGAAATCAATAGCTTATAAATCAGCGATCTCAATTCACACATGCGTCGGCTTCAGCTGTCTTTTGCCACCGCAAAGAAAAAGCCGGCGCAATATGCGAAATGTCTGGGATTTTTAAAAAACTGCGTATTCAGCTAAAGTATCACAATTATTTCTGTTTAAATTTTTCTTCAATATATGATATACGTTGGGCAGAAAGGAGTCTTTAGATGGGATGGCTAAAGAAAGTTGTATGCAGTGGTACGGTCATGTTTTGAGGAAAGAAGATGAAAATGTGATAATGAAGGCTTTGAAATTTAAAGTGAGAGGTAGAAGAGGAAGAGGAAGACCGAAACAAACGTGGAAAAAGCAAGTAAAGAATGAAATGAAGAAAAATGGACTGATGAAATAGGATGCATGTGATCGAACAAAATGGCGAGGCGTTGCAAAGACAATTACCTTACGAAATCCGGCCAACTCCGTCGATGGGACAATATCGAATTCAACATGTTATGATGATGACATTCCACGATAGTCCTAGCTCCTAGCATCTATGGGAAGTAGTTATGGCATCACAATTGGCCACACTTGTGACTGTGACTTGCGACATCATAGTACAATTGTAAAGACAAATTAACCGGCTCTAATGATTACTTGAGAATAGCCTAGACCAGTGGTTCTTAAACTTGTTGAAGGTACCGAACCCCGAAAGTTTCATGCTGGCATTCATCAAACCCTTCGTTGGAAACTAAAATACCGTCAAATCAAATCTTTCATTATACCCGCTGTATTACGCCGAAGTGTGACGAGTTTGCGGGGCCGATCTCCGCGTCATTGCGCCCGGGCAACACAGCTTCTTTCAAAAAAATGTCGCAGCAGTGGCGAACCGTTGGCAACACTGTGTTCGATTTGACCGGTCAGAGATTTGAACCACAGACCTCCTGTTCCAGAGACGAACGCGTTACCGCTCGACAAACTGACCGGTTGTAAAATACAGTATATCTTTTATTGATCTTCAGCCTAAAGCAGGGGTGCGCAAAGTTTTTGAGAGGCGGGCTGCATTACGCTTTTTTAGCTTTAGCGGGCCTCACAATGCTCATAAAACGTTTGGATGATTTTTATCTTGACTATTGCTCACATAAGTTTCGCATTTTTCTATCAAATTAAATTATTCTTAAACCGCAATTAACCTTTAATAAAATTAAACTTCGTTTTGCGTTCACCAAAAATTAAAGTTTGTTAGCTTATAATATGTAAAAGAACTTTTTAATACACAAGAAAAACAACCTTGTGCATTATTATTCAGCTCCATATCCAGGATTTTGCTAACATTTTCCATGCCGAAGTTGTACAATATCCAGCATTCGAAGTGTGGTATAAACTGATGCGCGTTAAAAATGCATCATAATTGTAGTTACAGTTTATTCACCAATTTACTTTGGTCCGGAGACAGCGAAGGGACCTTTTGGTCTTCGAGTCAAACTGCCACCTGCCCACCTGTCTACCACACAAGCTGGAGGTTTCACACTGTCCCTTTAATTGCTGCACGTCAAGCAGAAAAGCCCTGAATCACAATTTTTTTAGTCTTTGGTTTGACCCGACCGGGAATCAAACTAGTGTCTATCGTTTCAGTAGCAGACGCTCTATCCAGTCGACCACTGATCGGTAAACGACACAGACGACATCTGGTAGCGAAGCCCTCTCCCACTATGCGATTTTGCTATTTATAGAAAAAATAGCCATTCTAGTGCTATTCGAAAGAAAATATGCTCTTTGCTAAAGCGACTTCAAAGACTTGCATTGCTAAGTCAGCTCTTAAACAGGTTTAAAAGCTATGGCAAATTTGGAATTTTGAAGGTTTTTGAAGTACTTGCCTAAAGTAGGAAGCTTCTAATCAGCCCTGCAACGCCTGTTTCCAAACAGATGCACAACTGAACGCATGTTGGACCAGTAGCATAGCCAGGAGGGGGGCGGGGCTATAGCCCCTCTCTCCCATTGACATGTAAACCGAAATGCAGAACAAGAAAAATACCACGTTTTTAGCACTTTTGAGACTGTTTTATTCACTGTAATGGACTAAATAGTGATTTGAAACATCTTTTGAAACATATATTCGGGGATGGGGGTCTAATTTGTCAAAAATAAAACTCACAAATAAATGAAAACTTTGAAAAATTGCCAAAAATAAGCAATTAAATTTGATCGCTAATTCAAAAATGCTAAACATACTGTAGGTGTCATCAATAAACATACTATAAACTCAGGAATAGGGGGGCTATTCAGTATTAGTTAATTACCAATCATTCCTCTCAAATCTCTCTTCATTAGCCCCCTCCCCAATTATTTTTCTCTATAAACTGTGGACAAAATAGAATACTCCCAGTGAGTTTTACTGAACTGTACGATTTTATAATTTACCAGCATCTAAATAAGAGAACCAAAATTTTACCATCAGCCACCTCCAAGTAGCCCATTTATGCAACGAGTTTAAATCATGTTTGCACTGCCAATTTCTATGCCACGTTTAAAAAGCATTATTTTTTAATCAAAATAGCCCTAAAAATTTTTGCAAAAAATGCAAAATTTTTGAGCGCTAAAACAGCCCCCCCATTGTGAATTTCTGGCTACGCGCCTGTCTTGGACGAAATATGAGGTTTATACTGATACAGTTGCTGTGACCGTTCGTTTAGAAATGCAAACTGCGCGGTGATAAAAATAATGAATAAAAATAGCAACACTCCAGCTTACGTAGAAACCAAGGTAACGCAAATTTGCTGCTTTCTTACTCGTGGTTGCTGCGTTATTAACCAAATAACATTCACGAAAAATTATTTGAAAATAATGTTAAGAAAACCATCGTCAACGACTTCGACAAAAACAAGTTTTTGATGAAAAACTTCCAAGAATCAAAAGAAACTTACACTAAATCTCGAGACTAGTAGCGGGCCGCACTATGGCTGTCCTGACCTAAAGTGAACTATTCATCTGTTGCACACCAGCTGTGTGCATCAATTGACGCGCTTGGTTGTAGAGGGCATTGTAATTGCAAAGTCCCAATCTCCGTTGAACCTTTATTACTGACTCATCGAACCCCTGAGGTTCGATCGAACCCAGTTTAAGAACCACTGGCCTAGACTATGTTCACGCCGGACACGGTCGCACGAATCTTCATTGACGACCGCACGTTGCACATACAACGTTTTGTAAGCAAACAGCGTTCCAACGTACCGTACACATACCATTACAAAAAAACGCGTTCCGTACCGTACCAAGGTACCGTACCATCACAAAAAAGGCGTAACGTACCAGCGTACCGTACTTCTTAGTAAAACTTGAGGCGTACCGTACCGTATTGCCATCCTTGCTCAAGAGTGTAAAGCGTTTTATATTTGCTGCTGTAAAATGATCAAAAAGGTAACGCTCATAGTCATAAAAAGTCAGTAAATGAAATTTACTATGTTTGTTGTATTAAGTTTAATTTTTAAATGAGGTGCAAGCGTTAATGTGGTTTTTAAAATGAAAATAACGTAAAATATGTAATATTATATGCTAACGTTAAAGCAGTGAGATCGGTTAAAGTAAAACCACAGACTTTCTTATTGCATGGTTGTAGCGGTCAGCTACATGATACTAGTTATCAGTGATCCTTGTTACGTCTTATAGACTTTCTTACTGTTATTCGTACCTTATCTATTCGCTTATAATTGAAAGTCTTTGAACCCATATTTAGCACAACTCGATTTAAAGAAATTATTGAGAATCTGTTTATTGCGAGATTATTTTACATCAGTGTAATTGGCTGATGATATGAATGTCGCAGTAGCGTATTGGCTTTTATTAATGCACGATCGACTATTTGCTTATTTTGTACTTTTGTTTTAGAAAGCCTGTTGCGGTATCAAGACCAAATTGGCTTATATTTTCATTCAATCTCAACTCAACGATTCAACAGATTGCTCATATTCCGTGGTGCCGGAACGGGAGGAGGGGGGTAGTACTGCCCTTTGTATTTCAGTGCGATAGTATAACAAAGCACACGCCTGCTTAACTCAAACCTCGCTGACAGGGCCGCAACTAGGAGGGGGCAAAAGGGGGCGACGCCCCCAAATTCCCCTTTCCCTAGCAGCAGTTTTAAGATGGTGGCTGTTTTTTTGGAAACCAACAGAAAACTCGGAGAAAAGTTGACCAATTTGGCGAGATGAGCTTTTTTTTGAGATCAACGGAGAAGTCGTCACTGCCCCCCTTGAAAGAAATTTTGCCCCACTAGAACAACGCTGTAGATGCGGCACTGCTCGCTTGTCCAATGCAGAACGAATTCAATTGTTTATGAACAACAGCTCTAACCATAAGTGGGCACAAGCATAGGCGTAGCCAGGGGGGAACCAGGAGGCCTGGGTCCCCCCAATTAAAATACCACCAATGATAAAAAATTATGACAACATAGCCTAGTGATGTTTAGTAGCAATTACGCACAAGGGAGCCCAGGGGCCCCTAACTAACAATCAGGGAGCCCCAGCGCCCCTAACCAACGACCTGAGGGCCCCTAACCGACAACCAGCAGGGGGCTCTGGAGCCCCTAACTAACGAACATGGGGCCCCAGGGCCCCTAACTAACAACCGGGAGCCCGGGGGGCCGACAACCGACAACCAGGGGCCCCCCGGGCCCCTAACTGACAAACGAGGGCTCCAGGACCTCTAACTGACACACATGCGTCTCTGGTGTGCCTAATTGACAACCAAGGGCCCCTAGGGCCCCTAACTAACAAACAGGGGGCCTCTAACTGACGATCAGGGGGACTTGGGCCCCTAACTGACGACCAGGGGGTTTCGGGGCCCCTAACTGACGACCAGGGGGCCCAGGGCTCCTAACTAACAACCAGGGTACTCCGAGGCTCCTAACTGACAAGCAGGAGGCCCCGGGGCCCCTAACTGACGACCAGGGGGCCCCGGAGCCCCTAACTGATAACCAGGATGCCCTGGAGCTCCTAATTGATGACCAAAGGTCCCGGGCCAGGGGCCCCGCAATTCAAATTTTTAACAATTTATATGCAAAACCTGTGAAAAATCTAAGAATTTTGTCCTAAAAGTTGCAATCCCAGGCCCTCGTTTAACGTTATTATGAACTTAATCCTATAACACAGGCGGTAATGCAAACCCCCCCAATGGAAATACTACCAATGATAAATATAATGATAGCATAGCCAGTATGTTGTCCTTGTCCGGAATTGTAGTTTCTTTAATTTAGGATTTACGCGTACAAAAGCAAGTAATAATAATGACGACCACGTGTACACGTCATAATAATGTCATGCAATTCTTGGAGGTTTCAAAAAAACTGTCAAGTGAATTGACTCGTGTCCTACACGTTTTGGAAAAAAAAAATTTTAATTTTGGTTTATGTTTTTTTTTATGAAAGAACTAAAGGGTGCGATCTTATCTCAAAATCATAGGCGTAGCCAGGGGGATGGCCCAGGGGGCCAGGGCTCCCTCCATTGAAATGCCACCAATGACAAAAATTTGACAAAAAAATCTTGTTTCTTCATTTTCAGTTTCTTTTAGCATCTTTGCGTACACCAGTACAGGCGTACTACAACAGTAATTAACAGTAAATAATATTGACGACCAGAGGGCCCGGCGCATCCTCTCAATTCAATTTTTTCCAACCAATTTAAACGTATAACCAGGGTGAAATCAAGGGTTTTTGTCCTAAAAGTTGCTACCTCAGGCGCTCATCTAAGCTTTTTATGAACGTAATGCAATAACCAGTGCCGTATTTGCCATATGGCACAGTGCCAGGGCCCAACGCTCAGATGGTAGGACTTTTTTGGTCTTCACTTAAATTTGGCAGGAAGATGTTGCAAAAAAACCCTAAGTGCCAGGGACCCCGCGCAATGTAAATTCGGCCCAGGAATAACATGTTTAGTAAGCGTAACCATTTGTTGTACCATTTTTCGATAACGATTCACCTCCACTTCGCCAGTTTTTACGCACAAAATACATTAAAAAACATAGCTGGGGAAAATGCTCATTAAAGAAATTAGTGAATTTCAATTGAGGGGGCCTGGCCCCCTGGCCGTACATGTTCTCCTATAACTGCTTAAATTTATGACAAAACAAAAATCTTGAAGGAAAATTTTCGAGCGGATTACTATTTACTGCTAAATTGCAGGAGGCAATCTGCCGTACTTAGCCCTACATGGACTAAATCACTTACAATTAAAATTTTACACCATAATGCAAGATTTTAAACGTGTTTTGGACTTTAATTGCAGGTAAAAGGAGGATTGAACAGTTAAATTTTTTCGATTGGCTTTCAAATGTTAAAAATGTAGTTCTTTCAAATGGCTGTGACCACGTGCAAAATGTGATCCAATGGGATTAAAATAGCTTTTTTCCCCAAAAACTTACAAAAATTGCTCAGCGGTTGGGGGCTTTGCCCCAGCCAGACCCCCATAGCCGGCGGCGGCTAGGGGCTCCGCCCCCAGGCCCCGTCTGTAATACGTTTGAGTACACTAGCCTACTCAACACGTCTCCTAAGTTAGACATTTGCTCTTTCTAACGATTAATTTTCGCCCTCTTCCTTTACCAAAATCGTGGTTAAATGCCAATGGGCTACAGCTTCAGATCTTCCATTTTACGATATCTTTGCCCCACAAAAACTTCCTTTTTTGAAAATTTCTGATGACGTCATTGCATGTGATTTCTGGTTTGGCCCCCCCCCCCCTATCAAAAATCCTGGCTACGCCTATGGGCACAAGTCCGTTAATCGTTAATCACAAGCTAACTTTTTCATTAACTCGTTAATCCGTTAAAAAGTTTCTTTGTGTTAACGTACTAAATTAACTTCCGTTAAGTTCTGTTAACTTCCGCTAAAGTTTTTATCGTTAATTTCTCGCACCATTCATTCAACGTACAGGTACGAACCAATTTGCACTGGTAACACTTGCTGCGTGTTAGCACGAGTTTTATAGAAAAAAGCGAAGAAAGAAGCTCTTTTTTGTGGAAAATAATAAGCTGCAGCTTCATAGGTCTATTAATTATCGCAGTTTGCAATTTCCAGATATCTTTCCATCACAGTTTTGTTAGTGCATTTGAACTTGTCTTTGTCTTGAAATTAAATTAGACTGTAAAATGCAACTTCCAAAACACAAAAAAACCACCATAGCAATAAATATTTTCTTAAAAATCAGCTCAACAACGTCAATACGTGTTCTAGAAGCGAGTGAATAAAAAGAAATGTAAATTGCACGTAAAATATTAACGAATTAACGGACTTTATTAGCTTCCGTTAATTAAAGCTGAAAACAACGGATTAAAGTTAACGGAAGTGTGAAGTTTGTTAACGGATGAGTGGTTAACTAAGCTAACGTTTTGCATTAACTTGCCCACCTGCGCCTCTAACAGATAATTTAATCGTTTGTGAACAATACACCTGACAAATGACTTGATTTTACACGACAGCAATCAAGACAGTACAAAGTTTGTTGCAACTTGCAGTAGGCTATACTACACTCTACGTTTTTTAGCTAGCTCGTGAAAGCTGATCAATTGGACGAAACTCAATTCATATCCTCCTAGCGTCAGTTCAAACTGATGGCACGCAAAAGCATACTGGAGCTACAAAAAGCATTAGAGGGATTAAAGTTAAGTGTTTTGTCAACCAAAAAAGCCCTATCTAGAAATAAAGCGTAAAAAAAATTTTGTCGATACAAAACACACTACAATTATCATTTTCTGAAAAAAATTATCTTTTATTAAAAACAAAATTACTTTTTATCAATTGGCACTAAAAAGTTGATTGAAATCAAATAATAACAAATTGCGTGTGTAAAATGATTTCTTAATAACGCACCGGTAAAATAAGTGAGCAATCTTGTGAAATGTATTTGGTTAGCCTGTAAGCTGTGACACTCGATTTAGTTCCATTTGTTTAAATTGACGCTACAAAGATATACGATGCTACAAAATTTCAAATTAAGAACTCAAGGATTCTATGTCTGTAGGCCTCAACATTACTCTATAGCAAGACATTCAATTTTCTAATTTTGTTTGTAGCATTTGTTGGAACGATCGACGCTGACGTTACCAGTGGGTTGGGACTCCACTGCTCAAACCGGAGAAATAGAAAAAATTGTAACACATATAAAATTCTTTGCAATTATTGGAGCTAGCTCCATTTCTAGTCCAGACCTAACAGTACAATACTCGGTGGGGATGGGGATGCTGGGAATAAACACCTTCTCCAAAACTATCTTGCTTTGTAAATGCAGACGAATTAGTTTAAAATTTATAATTTTTTTGTGCTAAGGTTTACCAGCTTGTTATGAAAAGAATAAAATTTTACGATTAGCCACCGCGCTCACAGCCCATCTGCTTAGTTACGCAGCCAGTCTAATCATATTTTTGCACTGCTAATTTTTATGCCACAATTTAAAAACATTAATTTTTGCTACAATAGGCCTAAAATTAAGTTATTTTTGCACAAAAGTAGCAAAATCTCCGAGCGCTGGGGACTCCGCCCCCAGACCCACTTGCCTCCGGCTTTTGGGGGCGTTGCCTCCGGCTTTTAGGGGCGTTGCCCCCAAACCCGCAATGGCATCCTGCGGCAGAATCTGCCCTTATGTAATTAATAATTCGTTTGTTGTTATTTTTTAGTGTTTATTCGACGTACTCCTACTCTGGCTTTGGTGAAGTGTTTCATTGTTTGATAGTATGTCTGCAATGTTGGTGGTAATGACTGTACGTACAGTATTGAAAGTGCCCATTGAAAAAGCTGTCCCCCCATGCCCTTCTGACGTTCCGGCTACCCTGCTCATATTGCGCCTGAGTTCGCTTTGTAAAGACTTTGAACAAGTTCACCAACCCGTAAAGCTTGACAGTAGCAGCTATAAGTTTCATTTAGCACACACCGTTCTGCGGACTATTTCGCTTGACTTTTTGTACATGGTACGACCTGCTTAATATTATCTACCACTTCACTTGGGTACAAGCAAAGAGCAGCTCATTCAGCACAATATATGATAACCAAGTATTGTAGGCTACTGTACCATTTTCGTTACTGGTATGTAATGAGATACTAACGCCTGAAGTAATTTCATTTGGTAGGCTAGCGGTATTTATCTACTCTGTACTAGTACCAGACAGCAAAATCTGATAAATGATAACTTACATCGATTGGCTATTTTCATATTTTGCGATTTCACTGGCTTAATTAATAGCCTAGACTTGTTGAAATATACACTACCGCTGCACAGATTTTATCGTAATGCTGATTGTGATTAGTTAAGCTGCGCTGGATGCTATGGTACTTATCAGAGGTGGAGTCGAGGACACAAGGCTCGAGGCCAAGGCCAAGGACACAAAAAAAATCCGAGGCCAAGGCCAAGGCCAAGGACAGCCTTCCGAGGACAGACACTCTCGAGGCCAAGGACAGGAATGCTCGAGGCCAAGGCCAAGGACCAAGGACACAAAGCGCAAGTGCTCTCCAAAAAAAAAAAAAAAAAAAAGGTCTTCACAAAAATTTTTCAGGCGATCTCCAAAAAAAAAAAAAAAAAAAAAAAAAAAGGTCTTCACAAAAATTTTTCAAGCGATCTCCACTAAAAAACGTTTTCCAAAAAATTTTTCAAGCGCTCCACAAAATTTTAACATTCCAAAAAATAGTGCTGTCCTCGAGCCGAGGACAGGCCAATTTTCGAGGACTTGAGGCCTCGAGGCCAAGGCCAAGGCCAAGGACTTCAAAATGTGTCCTCGAGGACGTCCTCGAGGCCAAGGACGTCCTCGAGGACTCCACCTCTGGTACTTATGCCCAAAATTTTAAAAAAATTTCATTGAAACTTCTTTTGTTGTATTGGAATTTTGATAATGATAGCTTAGAGCTGAAATTGATAGCAATAGCTTTCTCAACTGCAGAATAGCTACCGAATAGGCTGCATTTAATACCGGTACAGTAGGTTATTTATATACTTTTGTGAACTGCAGTTTTCTATAGCCTACAAATTTTACGAAGGCTAAACTTGTATAGTTGCTGTAAAATTACGTTGTTGTCTAGCTTATAAAATAAGCTATATTTTATGATATTCAAACCTTGTTTTATTGCGCTAAATTTACTTAAAACTCGATCTCAGCCTAACGGTATGTTTTCTGGAAATCAACCTAATACAAATACTTCTCGATCTAACACTCGCATGTAACTTCGTATAGGTTGAACCTAATGCCATTCTCTAGCCCCATGGTCACAGTATAAATATCATACAGTAGGTTCACTCCAAGCAAAAACCATTATGACGTGTGTCCGCATTTTTTGGGAGCCAAGCAAAACTTTGGAGTCAAATTGACGTCATAATAGTGACATCGTGAGCGGATTCGAATTATGCCAAATGATAGCAATTGTTCTGAACTTTTATGAATTTTGTCTCCACCTTACGGAATTAAGTCCTTCCCCTTTTTCTATGGCCCTAAATGTGGAAGGGCACCATTTTTCACAGCCGTCATATTCCTGACGTAACTTGACGTAGCTTTCGTTGCGCTTTTCGAATCGAAATGAATTTGGTACCAATAAATCCGTTTAAGCTCGGGCTTTGATTCGCTCCATTTGTTACGTCACTTGTCTATGACGTCACAAAGTTACAAGCGTAAATATAACCTAAAATTGGAACTTTTCGTTCTTTCGGTAACTTTAGTCATGGGGGGTTTTGTTCGCGTTTGACACCCAACAGTTTTGTTCTGCCCGAAACTTGCTCTGTATCGTCAACTAGTTTTCCTGCATTTTTCGTTTTAATTGCTGAAGGATTTACGAAAATATCGTTGGTTGTTTGCAAGACATGGTAAACTATAACGATAAATGCAGCATTTAATAGCCTTTGTGCTTTGAGTGATACAACTTAATTGTTACGTCAATGCTTTTAAGTTGAAGCTGGCTGTTCCTAAATTTTCACCAATTTTCAGCCTTATTTGTTCTCAAGTTTGTTGGAGAATAAAGTGCATAAATTTACTCTTGCTTAGTTGAAAAGTATATTATTTTTTGGTATTGAAAATTAGCGACTTCATGTTAGACAAATCAACAATAGCAATGAAGAAAAAGTTTTAAAAAAGTCTGCTGATAGTTTACAAATCCGTTGTACCAGCCTGTGTTCTTTATTATTATTTTTTTCTATGCTGAAGCTGGAATGTTCGTAATTTTTTTCTTTTAAATTTTGAGCAAAAATGAGCTTTCTTTGCCAAAGATGAGCATCGTGTCACCACCTATACCACCTTCGCACAGTTTTTGAGCCATTTGCAAGAACTAAATTGCCAAATGTCAGAAGTCATTTTGAAGAATTAAATCAATTACGAAGCACTGCGGCTATATCGCAACAGTGTGTGTAAACAGGATTTAGTGAATTTGGTGTAGCAAGGTTGAAATTATACTCTTCCAGAAAGAGATGCATTTTTTACTACAAAGTTGGTTTTAATAGTATTCTTTCAATTCAACAGAACATGAGAACAACGACAATTGGTACACGCAACAACGAAATACAAGCGATGGAATATTTAAACTTGAGAAATAAAATGGTTAAAATTATAGAATTATTTCTAGGCAGCTGAAATAGAAACACTTTTTCGAACCAAAAAATGCTGTTTCAAATCAAAAGACATCAATCCAGTCGCTAACTAATGACAATGATGTAGCAATTAAGTGGTATCAGTTAAAGCACAAAGGCTATTAAATGCTGCATTTATCGTTATAGTTTGCCATATCTTGCTAACAACCAACGATATTTTCGTAAATCCTTCAGCAATTAAAACGAAAAATGCAGGAAAGCTAGTTGACGATACAGAGCAAGTTTCGGGCAGAACAAAACTGTTGGGTGTCAAACGCGAACAAAACCCCCCATGACTAAAGTTACCGAAAGAACGAAAAGTTCCAATTTTAGGTTATATTTACGCTTGTAACTTTGTGACGTCATAGACAAGTGACGTAACAAATGGAGCGAATCAAAGCCCGAGCTTAAACGGATTTATTGGTACCAAATTCATTTCGATCCGAAAAGCGCAACGAAAGCTACGTCAAGTTACGTCAGGAATATGACGGCTGTGAAAAATGGTGCCCTTCCACATTTAGGGCCATAGAAAAAGGGGAAGGACTTAATTCCGTAAGGTGGAGACAAAATTCATAAAAGTTCAGAACAATTGCTATCATTTGGCATAATTCGAATCCGCTCACGATGTCACTATTATGACGTCAATTTGACTCCAAAGTTTTGCTTGGCTCTCAAAAAATGCGGACACACGTCACAACTGAGTGAACCTACTGTATGATATTTATACTGTGCCATGGTTCTCAACCTATGGGTCGTGACACAAAGTTGGGTCGCCTAAAAATTATTTTGGCTTGCTTGTTTTTTTATTGTAAACATCTACGAAAAGATTCGTCCTCAAGCGTTCACTGTAATTAACTGTACAGCCAACTTTGCAGGTTCCAAGTAGGCCTACCACGATACCGCACTAACTTCTCACTTACTGCCACGATACCTCTCTCATGCTCTTTTATTCGCCTAGCCTACCCAGGTGCGTAGCCAGGAATTTTCAACGGGGGGCTGTTTTGGAGGCTGAAAACAATTTCAAACGATTTTGACCCAGATTTTGATCGGTCTTCACTCAGATCATAGATTGAAATCCGGTGTGAGTCCACAAAAATTACGAACATATGGGCGGTAAACAGGAATTTGGGAGTTTTAGGCCTCAATTTGCACTCCAATAACCCCGAGCCTGTTAATTTCTTCGGGGGCACAGTTCTCGCCACGGGGGGGCACAAGCAATTATTTGGGGGGCACGGCCCCGGAATGCCCCCCCGTGGCGCCGGGCCTGCCTCGAGGACACAATTTGAAGTTTTTGGCCATGGCCTCGAAGCCTGCAAGTCCTCGAAAATGTCCTGTCCTCGGCTCGAGGACAGCACTATCAGAGGTGGAGTCCTCGAGGACGTCCTTGGCCTCGAGGACACATTTTGAAGTCCTTGGCCTTGACCTCAAAGGCTCAAGTCCTCGAAAATAGCCCTGTCCTTGGCTCGAGGACAGCACTATTTTTTGAACAGTTGAAATTTCGTTGGAAAACGCCAGAAACCTCGCGGAAAATTTGCGAACACCTTTTTTGTTTTCCTCAGTTGGAGCATAGGCGTAGGCAAGGGGTGTTGTTCTATTAATTCTACCAACCCTTATTCAAATAGAATACACAATATGTACAAGTTAGCAAGAACCAAAAAACAATGGAAACACATACACAAAAGACAAACTTAGCCAGTAGAAACAAAAAAAAGTTCAAGACCTTACATGTCACTAAGGCTACATATTTCATGCCCAAAAACAAAGCATGCAACTCCGCATGAAATTCCAAAAACAAAATATCGAGCAAAGAACTCCGCAAACAGAGTTGCTGAAACATTAAGCGTAAGCAGAAAGGCATTTATACAACTACCAATTATACGGTAACAACACTCCCACTTAATTGGTATGTGGGGAAAAAAGTGGCTCAAGGCCCAAGCAAGCATGTAACTTTTCAAATCGCGGCTTTGATAGTGCTTTAGTAAAAATGTCAGCTACCATGTTCTCAGAATTGCAATATTCGAGTTCAATGGTTCCATTCACCACAGCCTCTCGAATAAAATGATATCGAATGTCAATATGCTTTGTACGTCCATGAAATACAGGGTTTTTTGACATAGCAATAGCTCCTTGATTGTCTTCTTGAATAACAATCGGGCAGTCATGTATCACATTTAAATCAATCAACAGTCGCTTTAACCATATGGCTTCTTGGGCGGCAGAAGATAAAGCCACATATTCTGCTTCCGATGTCGATAAGGCTACAACAGCTTGTTTTTTGCTAAGCCAGCTCACAGCTCCACCTCCAAAAATAAAGACATTGCCAGAAGTGGAATGCCTATCATCACGGTCACCAGCCCAGTCAGCATCAGAAAAAGCAATTAATCCCGGCTGTGTCAAGTTTACATACTTTATTGCAAAATTTGATGTTAACTTGAGATACTGAAAAATTCTTTTCACTGCCTTAAAATGAGCCGCACTAGGATAGGCATTAAATTTTGAAACAACACCAACAGCATAGGCTATATCAGGACGTGTAGCCATTGCTGCATACAGTAGACTACCAACTTGGGATTGGTAGTTTGCTTGATTCATAGTATCAACTTCTTCTTTTTCAGATTTCTGCAAATTTACTGATGTATCAAAGGGAGTTGCACAGGTTTTTGCTTCCATTAGTCCATAGCGTTCCAGCATTTGTAAGATGTACTGCTTTTGATGCATTAGAATGCACTTTTTCTCAGCATCATAATCAATGCTCACACCAAGACAGAAATGCAGTTTACCCATATCTTTCATCTTGAATCGTGACGAAAGACTTGCTTTTACTTTGGACAGCTTATCATCACAACTTGCAGCTATAATCAAATCATCCACATATACAGCACTATACATTAAAGAGTCTGAATTGTCAACATACACACAAGGATCTGCATCACTGCGCTTGAAACCAAGCAATATCAAGTATTCATGAAGAACACTATTCCAGCATCTCGGAGATTGCTTAAGGCCATACAGAGACTTGTTCAGCTTGCATACCAAGTGTTCTAGTCCTGGTTCCACAAATCCTTCTGGTTGTAACATGTATATATCCTCATTCAATTTTCCATGAAGAAATGCAGTCTGAACATCCATTTGATGAATAATCATATTCTTTTCTAACGCAGCCACCAAAATTGCTCGAATTGAAGAAAATTTTACAACAGGAGCAAACGTTTCATCATAATCAATACCATATCGCTGAGAATATCCTTTTGCTACCAGCCTTCCTTTATAGCGCTCCACTGCTCCAAATCTGTCATACTTGACTTTGAAAATCCATCGACAACCAATTGGCTTTCGTTCGACTGGTAATTCGACTAAATTTCAGGTTTTGTTTTCTTGTAATGCCGCATACTCAATTTCTGCTGCCTGTTTCCAGCACTGCGATTGGTCACTTTGAATTGCTTCTTTAAATGATTTAGGCTCTTGAATATGACAAGCAGTGTAAGCAACAGCTGGTGTTGTATCACAATTAGCCGAGTCAGCATACTCATCAAATCCATAGGCAACAGGAGGTCGCCTGTTTCTATCAGATCTTCGGAGTCCTTCATCGTCAATCACGTTTTTTTGGAGTTGAGATTCATTGTCTCCCACTGGTTCAATAGTTACTGGCACTTCAAGTACATTATCATTAGGCAGTTTACCATTTGCTTTGTGAACATAGCCAAAATCAGTTTCATTGAAAGTCACATTGCGTCTGACATAAATCTTTTTTGTTTCTTCATTATAAAGTCTATACCCTTTTGAACACAATGAATATCCCACAAATCTGAGCTTTTGGACTTTCAAGTCCAACTTCTTTCGCTCATCATCAGCAATGTGGGCATAAGCAATACATCCAAACACTCGGAGATAATTCAGTTCCGGTTTACGTCCATGCCATTTTTCATATGGTGACATACCATTGAGAGAAGATGTAGGTACTCTGTTCCTCAAATAAACAGCAGTGGATACAGCATCTCCCCAAAAACGTTTTGGCAAATGAGCATGACTCAGCATAGTACGTGCACTTTCCATTAATGTTCGATTCATTCTTTCTGCAACACCATTTTGTTCAGGTGTATGTGGAACAGTGAACTGATGAACAATGCTTTTGCATTTCAGATAGCTCTCAAACTCAGCAGAACAATATTCACCGCCATTATCACTTCTTAAAATTTGAATTTGCTGTTGGGCGGCATTTGTCATTTCAGCTTCATATTGCTTGAATGCCTCAAAAACTTCAGATTTTTGCTTCAAAAAATACACTTTACAGCATCTTGTTAGGTCATCAATAAAAGTCACAAAATACTTGTTTCCACCAAGTGACACACTTTCCATTGGACCACATAAGTCACTATGTACAATCTGAAGCTTTCTTGTGGTGGACATGGGTGTAGCATTTGGAGTAATTGGCAATTTGTGCATTTTCCCTTTTGTACAGCTTTCACAAAAATTCAACCCACTCTCAACATCATTAACATTCAACTCCGAGATTGCTTCTTTAAGTTGTTTTACATTTAGGTGACCTAACCTTTGATGCCACAGGTCAAGTTTGGGTAGTTTGTCATTTGCTAACAGTCCTTTATCAGCTATATAAACCTTACAGCATAAAAGATACAGCTTCCCAGTCAAATAACCTATTCCACATAAACTTTGCTCGTTGCTGTAGATATAACATCCATCATCATTAAAGCAAACAGTATTGCCATTAGATACAGCAGCTCTCACCGAAAACAAATTGCAGTTAAGTTTAGGAACATATAATACATCACACATTGTTGCATTAATAAACTTTCTACCATCTTCAAGAATCATTTTCAACCGAATCTGACCAGATCCAAATGCTTGAACTGATCTGCCATCCCCAAGTCCAACAGTTTCAGGAACTTCAAAACTTTTGTAAGCATGAAAAATATCTTTTTCATAAGACATATGACGTGATGCACCAGAGTCAATTATCCACTGACAATCACTATTTAAACAGTCATCAGTCTTTACAGCAGAGAACAGCAAATTATCCATGTACACAGGTTTGCTCTCATTACTTTTGCTTGGACCAGCAACTTTTGCATTATGTGGCAAAAACGGTTGTGATCTATTTGTTCGTTCAGGGCAGTATCTCTTGATGTGCCCAGGCTTACCACATCCGTAACACACCCGCTTTTGAGTTTCTGCCAAAGCAGACTCAGTGACTTTATTAGACGCATGTAGGTTGACGTTCATTCCTCTCAGTTTCAGTTCTTCATGTCTGAGAGCTTGTTGCACACCTCCAAGACTCAACTCTCCACCTCCTGCTTCCAAGGCAGTAACCAAGGTAGAAAATTTGGGGGGCAAGCTACCAAGTAAAGTTACTATCCGATCCTCTTCCGACACAGGGGACCCCAAAGCTGCCAGTTTATCGGTTATGTCCTTCATATCCTTTAAGTGATGTTCTATGGAGCTATTTTCTTTCATTTCCATTCTAAAATACTGTTTCTTTAAAAATAATTTGTTAGCCAATGTGTTTCTTTCAAAATGCTGACTCAAGGCTTTCCAGGCCTGGTTGGGAGTTTCACAAGAAGTTATCAAATACAAATGTGTTGTATGAATTGATAGTACTATTGCCGATAGGGCTTTTTGTGCATTTAGTAAGAACTCTGCTCGTTTCTTCACTGCCTCATCACCATCACCTTCAGGTGCAGTTGAAGTTCCTTCTACATGCTCCCATAGCCCTTTGGCTAACAAAAGATGGCGAATTTGAAATTTCCAAGTCGTCCAATTTGACCCATCCAGCTTTTCAATAACAAATTTATCATCCATCTTCTCACAATGGCCTACCAGTACGTGGTTAACAAACCACCGTCAATACTGTTAACTAATCACTGGCGCAGCGGAAGCGTGCTGGGCCCATAACCTGTTGTTCTACTAATTCTACCAACCCTTATTCAAATAGAATACACAATATGTACAAGTTAGCAAGAACCAAAAAACAATGGAAACACATACACAAAAGACAAACTTAGCCAGTAGAAACAAAAAAAAGTTCAAGACCTTACATGTCACTAAGGCTACATATTTCATGCCCAAAAACAAAGCATGCAACTCCGCATGAAATTCCAAAAACAAAATATCGAGCAAAGAACTCCGCAAACAGAGTTGCTGAAACATTAAGCGTAAGCAGAAAGGCATATATACAACTACCAATTATATGGTAACAACAAGGGGAGGGGGTAGACTTCCCCCACAATTGAAATTTCACCAATGACAAAAATGAGCCAAAAAAAGCCTACTGTTTCTTCAGTTTCAGTTTCTTTTTAACATTTTTCGCTGACAACAGTATAACTAATTAACAATATTGAAGACCAAGGGCGCCGGGTCCCCCTCAATTCAATTTTTGCCGGCCAATTTAAACGTATAACTCGGAGAAAACGGAAAGTTTTTGTCCTAAAAGTAGCTATCTCAGGCCCACATCCAGCCTTTTTGTGAACGTAATGCTTTAAGCCCGGCCAGATTTACCATAACATGAGGAGTGCCAGCTAGGGGCCCCGATCTGAAATAGTAAGATTTTTTTTTGGTCTTCAACTATATTTGGCTGAAAGATGTTGCGAAAATCTCCAAAGTGCCATGGACCTAGCGCGATGTAAACTGGTTAGTAGACGTAACCATCTATTTTACCATTTTTCGATAGCAATTCAGTATTTCACCTCCAACCTCGCATGTTTTTACGCACAAAATACTTAAAAAAAAAAATTGCCATGAAAAATGCTGATTGAACGAATCATTGAACTTTAATTGAGGGGGCCTGGGCCCCCTGGCGAACGTGTATTTCTATAACTAGTTATTTTCATGACCAAACAAAAATCTCTAAGGAAAACTTCGAGTGGATTATAATTTACTGCTAAAATGTAGCCAGAGACAATGCACCTTACTTTCCCCAACCTGGAGCAAATCACTTACAATTAAAATTTAACTCCAAAATGCAAGACGTTAAATGTCTTTTGGACTTAAATTGCAAGTAAAAGGAGGATTAAACAAATAGATTTTTTCAATAAGCTTTCAAATGTCAAAAATTTAGTGCTTTTAAATGGCTCTGAACACTTGCGAAATGTGATCCAATGGCATCAAAATAGCTTTTTTTTCCAAAAAATTACAAAAAATCGTCCAACGGCTGGGGGCTTTGCCCCCAGACCCACAAAGCATCTGGTGGCTGGGAACCCCGCCCCCAAACCCCCGTCTGTGATACATTTGAATTACACAAGCTTTCTCAACACGTTTCCAAAGTTAGAAATTTGCATTTTTCAACTATTAATTTAAGCCCTCTTCCTTTGCAAAATCCTGGTTACGTGCAAACAGGCAACAACGATTTCAGATCTTCCATCCTACGATATCTTTGTTTCACAAAAACTTCCTCTTTGAAAAAATTTTGATGACGTCATTTCATGTGATTTGTAGTTTAGGACTCCCCCAATCAAAAATTCTGGGTACGCCAATAAATTGGAGATCGCCTGAAAAACTTTTTTGTGAAGACCTTTTTTTTTGGAGAACGCTTGCGCCTGTGTCCTTGGTCCTTGGCCTTGGCCTCGAGTATTCCTGTCCTTGGCCTCGAGAGGTTCTGTCCTCGGAAAGGCTGTCCTTGGCCTCGGACTTTTTTTGTGTACTTGGCCTTGGCCTCGAGCCTTGTGTCCTCGACTCCACCTCTGAGCACTATTTTTGACTTGTCAATGGGCCAAGGTCATGAGCAATATTGTTTCGTCCTGGAGCACGACAGAGAACTAGCGAAAAAAAAATTTGAAAAACATATTTTTCGAAGAACGCTTAGGTTTTGCGGAAAACTTTCGAATTTTTGTGGTTGTTTTTTTGAGAACATTTCCGCGTTGTGTCTCTGGTCCTTGAGCATTCCTGGCCTTGGCCTCGGATTTTTTGTGTCCTTAGCCATGGTCTCGAGCCTTGTGTCCTCGACTCCACCTCTGATATTAAGAGTGTAAACCTATATGATCACAAACCTAAAGGTCTAGGCTAACCTATTTGCATTAATTTGTCCGTGAATACAGCGGATCAAGTCAAAGGAAGAGGGATATGGATTGAACACAAGATGTGACGTAATAAATTGCAAAAACCATGGTAAAAAAATTTGCTTCCCGATTGGATCAAATCAAAGATTACAAAAATTGGTATTAACAGCTTTCCTGCTTGACGCTCAGCAATTAAAAGGACAGTGTGAAACCTCCACTGTGTGTAGTAGACAGGCGGGCAGGTGGCGGCTTGACTCAAAGACCGAAAGGTCTTTTCGCTGTTTCCTGGCCAAGGCAACTTGGTAAATAAAATGTGATTACAATTACGTTAGAGTCCAGTGCCTTAAGGCGCGTTTAGACTGGACGCGAAGCAACGCGACGCGAAGCAATCAAAATTTGACGTCATCGACAGCTCGCGAAAGGTTGCAACCGCTCGCAACCTTCGCGAGCAGTTGCGCAACATTGCTTGCTTGCAGGCTGTAGTAAGATAACCTACTAAATCGCTGATCGGATTTTTACGATCGCAGTTTGCTAGAAAATAATGTAAATAGTATATTTGTATGGTTTAGCGCCTATTTATCAGTCCAAAGAGTAGGTTGTTGGCAAAGTTAGATTCGCAATAGCCCTAGGCTAGTCAAGTTAATTTGGATCTAGACAGCTAAGGCTGTAAAGGTGCGTTTAGACTGGACGTGAAGCAACGCGAAGCGAAGGTTGGCGACCTTCGCCAACCTTCGCGAGTGGTCGATTACGTCACTCGCAAAGGTTGCCAACCTTCGCGAGTCTTCGCGAGTGGTCGCTTCATAGGCTAATTTTAATAACTTACTTTTGAAATGTATTCAATGAGCAGAAAGCTTTGTGTACTTTATTATTGAAGCGCTATTATAGTAATCACAGGTTCTGTTTCGTCATAAAACGCTGCAATTACCGGTAAAGTGAAGATTGAGTTTATATTATGTTATCAAGCTATAACCGTGAAGAAGAGTCTAGACTAATAGCTCAGGTAACAAAACAATCTTGAGAAAAAAGTTTGTAAAGTATAAGTGAAAAACGAAGCACAGTAGATCGAATTTGGAAATCAAAAGACTAGTCATTTCTTCAAAAACGTAGTAGTGCTTAGCCTATTTACTAGCTATCAATGATTTGTTTAGATCCTTCCACTGAAAACTTGTTCTAATCTGTTTTGACGATAACAGTTCTGGGTTTTAGTGCAGAAACGCAAAAAGCTGGAAGCAGATGTCAAAAATTCTCTTTAGGTGTTTACTCAGTTAACAAATCCTTAAACGCTTTCACCATCCATGTCTCATTATGGTAGTGGTAGACCAACCGGTATCTTGTAGAGTGTAAACCAATAGGCTAGTCTACAGGTACATTTAAAGCATAAACTATGTTGTTTTTTTGATGTGATGTTTCTTTTTCAAGCAAGCATGTTATGATATCTGTAGTAAGCTTAAACAGTTGTTTGTAGGCCCTATTTGTTATTTAGTGCTGTTTATGAAGACTCCCAATGTTAACGCTATGAGTGAAACTGAAATCTGGATTTGTCATCAGTTATGTAGTGGATTTTTTGCTTATTGTGCAATGGATTGCTGTGTTGATTTGCTGGAGAAAGCAAAAAACATTGCAGTTTTTGCATGATTTGACACTATCATCGAAGGACAAGAATTTAGCACAGTAATACCAGGAGTTGCTTTGAGGAAAAGTCAGCTTTTAAAACTAAGTTTGGCGTTTTACTCGCTAGCGGAGCGCTTATCGATGTTTAGTGCGAAGTTAAATGCTTTTGAGAGCATTTTATTAGTTTGCATTTTCTTGCGGTATCAGTAGGCTACGTTGCGACGGTCGCGTTTACCTCAAAGGGCTTCGCTCCAAACCACCGTTTGTAAGATACAGACAAACTTATAGCTGTAATGTCAAACCCCCTCTTCTTAGCAAGTTTTTGGTTATGTCCCTGATAAAAAACATTCAGATTTTTTAACGTGAAAATTGTTACTCAAGCATCTGAAATAAAAGTGTTGTTAGTTCTCACATTTTCATGTAACTGACGCTTCCTTCCCCAGTCCAATTATTATTATTATAAATGCTGTATCAAGTTTTTTGTTTAGTGGTGACTAATGAGAATGGAACAATAACAATGAACTTGCTTGGCGGGTTCTTCTCTACCAATAATAGTAACTTCAGCAAAAAAATAGAACTCACTTTCTACTGGTTAGATATGTATTGGCTTTCTAGTTCATCTAAATACACTGACTGTAATTGTAATGATTGAACTTCAGACTTAAAGTAGTTTACTTTGTCACTTTATTCACCATGTAAAGCAGTTAAAATTTTAAAAGGCAGTAAAAATATTTTAAAATTCACAAACAACTAAATTCAGATATTACACAAAGACACAGGAAATGAATATTTAACACACTTGACACTTCCGTTTTCATCAAATAGGACTGGAGTGAAAAATCACTATCAAACTACAATATTCATGATTATAAAACTTGAGATAGTCCAAAACCATTGCTTCCAGTTCAACTTGATCACGTTCATAAAAATTTTTCGATTTTTTGTATCTATCTAGCTCTTGTATGTAGCAGTGTAGCTTGAAACCAATTCTAAATACAGTTTTATTCACCAAGTTGGCTTGGTCAAGTAGACAATGAAAAAACTTTTGCGAGTTTTCGAGTAATCAAGAAATTGTTCCATTGTGGTTACTTTTAAAACAACAAGCTAACAAACAATGGGTAAAACCACTATCAACACATTCAAAACTAGCCTGTTGGTGGGTTATTTTATATTCTGAAAAAACAACAACACCATGTTAGTTTAAGTTTACTTTAAGACAAAAAAGCAAAAGCTGCTCAGCCAAAAGAACCACTGGACTGATACAATAGCTTCTGCTATGCTGCACAGAATAAAAAGTTTTGTTTTAAAAGCTAGATGTCGTGGGGCTAGGCCTACTGCTTTGTTGTATTCATTATAATGAAGCTCTGAGATCCAGCATAGCTATGAAAAATCACTTTAGGATTTATAGCCTTAGCTGTCTGGATCCAAATTAACTTGACTAGCCTAGGGCTATTGCGAATGTAACTTTGCCAACAACCTACTCTTCGGAGTGACAAATAGGCGCTAAACCATACAAATATACTATTTACATTATTTTCTAGCAAACTGCGATCGTAAAAATCCGATCATAAAAAGTGATTTAGTAGGGATCATAAAAACTGCGATTGTAAAAAGTGATTTAGTAGGTCATCCTACTGCAGCCTGCAAGCAAGCAATGTTGCGCAACTGCTCGCGAAGGTTGCGACCGGTTGCAACCTTTCGCGAGCTGTCGATGACGTCAAATTTTGGTTGCTTCGCGTCGCGTTGCTTCGCGTCTGAACGCAGCTTCAAATGTAACATTACGTAGCCTGGCTACCATTTGCGATACTACCCGTCCTATGTAACACCGGTACTAAGCAGGCTGGTAAGCATAAGCTAGTTCAAAGCAAGTATGGTTAGGCCTGGCGTTGTTTAGTTTATTTTACGACCAGTAAAGCTCAAACAAAACAGCTAAACAACCTACCAGTAATTTATTGATTTTTTTAAAACCTTTTGCAAACCACGTGCAAACTCTACAACTAGCCTAGGCTTACTAACTGGACCAACTACCGGTAACTCTGTTTAAATGAATTTCAGATCTTTCGCTCACTTTTACAGCTCTACAAGACTCTTAGAGGATACTACAATGCTAATTCAAAATTTTCAGAAAAATTGAATACAATACTCATTGCTTTTTTTACAATATGATTTTACGAGTTAGAGCAATGGAGTTATACTGTCTGATTACAGGAACGAAAACAACAACAACAGTTTGATTCCTCATATTGTTACACTAGATTCTAGGACAATTGGGTCCCGATAAATTTTTTCAAATTTTTATCCATCACATTCACTATTCTCAATTAAGTACTGTTACTATAGATGAATTAGGTTAACACTTATGATATTTTCGAATAAATTAACATTAACTTAAAAATAGGTTAAAAATTTGCGAAAAAAATATTCAGTTATCACCTGGAGCATCCACCTCAGACCCCTTTGCCGTCGGTGGCTGGGGCTTAGCCCACAAAATACCCTATAATACTCCCTGAATTATGCAAGCATTGCACAAAAAAACAAAACCGCATTAACCATAATTTAAGTGATTTATTAGATTTACTTCAACATCTTTATTTCTTAATATGTCAATTTTTAAAACCTGGCTCTTATAATAGTTTTGACCCTCAAATAACGTTGTTCATTTTCTTTTCTTTTTTCTGTTCTGTTTGTTTCTATGTCGAGAGCAATCTGAAAGACAGAGCCGAAAATGGACTCGCAAAAGGGGTTGCAATTAATTGTAAACAAACTTGAACCAAACAAATCAATGAAGCAACAAAACAACAAATGTTGTAAATATGAATATCATGGGGTTTAGTTTCAACGTCGATGCATTGTTGCAGGCATCTGAAAAAGAAAAAAAAGTTAGCTTTTACTTTTAAACTTTTCAAAGACCGCATTGCAGTATAATTAAAAGCAATGCAAGCTGGATAAGTAGACAATGCTGTTTCAAGATGTTAGCTTTTAAATCTTGCCTGTCAGCTTCAAGTCCGCTGAACATGTATGGGTTGTGCCGACGTTAAATGCATCGGTGGGCACAAATTCGTTAATCCGTTAATAACGTAGCTAACTACCGGCCAGTTGGTCGAGCGGTAACGCGTTCGGCTTTGGAGCGGGAGGTCTGAGGTTCAAATCTCGGGCCGGTCAAATCGAACGCAGTGTTGCCAACGGCTCGCAACTGCTGCGACATTTCTTCGAAAGGAGCTGTGTAGCCCGGACGCAATGACACGGAGATGGGCCCCGTCAACTCGTTATACGCTTCGGCGTACTATAGCGAGTAAAATGAAAGATTTCATTTGATTTGACTTCTTACACCATTCATTCATCGTACCGGTACAAACCAGTTTGCATTGGTAACACTTGTTGCGTATTAGCACAAGCTTTATAGAAGAAAAAGCAAAGAAAGTAGCTCTTTTTTATGGCAAACAACAAGCTGCAGCAGACTCATAGGTCTATTAATTATATCGCTGTTTGCAATTTTCAAAGATTTTCCGATCCCAGCTACATTAGTGCATTCGAACCTATTTTTATCTTGAAATTAGATTAGACTGTAAAATGTAACTTCCATAACACAAAAAGATCACCATTGCAATAAATATTTCCTTACAATCAGCTCAACAGTGTCATTAGGTATTTATGAAATGCGTGAATAAAAAGAAATGTAAATTACACTTAATATGTTCACGAATTAACGGACTTCATTAACTTCCGCTAATTGAAGCTAAAAATAACAAATTAACTTTAACGGAGGTATGAAGTTTGTTAACGGACTACTGGTAAGCGAAGCTAACGTTTTGCATTAACTTGCCCACCTGGGGTTAAATGCCATTCGAATCCCACCTTCTTCGAAGACACGCTGAACCGAATTCGCGTGTTCAAACAGCACATTCGGAAGATTACTGGGAAGTTAACACAAGAAGTAACATCATGAAAAACGCTTATCTGACAAATTCGAAATATTAGCTTAGCACTGAATAATTTTCAGCTGCATAGTCGCGTTTTTTTAGTTTTACTTTTTAGGTCTGGTTCTTGGTTTCACTGCCTGCTTAATGCTGGTTCATGCAAAAAAAGTGCCAAATTACAAAAGAAAATATTTTATATGTCACTAAAAGAGCATCGCTAACATATAACCTGGATTTGCACATTTCTATCGTAATTTAGCACTTTTTTGCCATGACTGAGCAATCATCATCAGGCACTGGACCCAAGAACCGAGCCTGAACGACGGACATGAAAAACGCTAGATGTCTTCCCTGCAAGAATGAGGCCGACCAATTCCATAAAACTTAACACTGCTTCAGATTGTAAATGAGCCGACAAGTACGAACCCGAGCCCGAAAAGTGATTTAAAGCTAAAAACAGGCCCGAAAAAGCCCGAAAATTGGGTTAGATCTAAAAAAATATCTAAAATTCTAAAAAAAACTTGTTACTCGTAATGAAACTGCACACTGCTGATAAATTGTGATGCAATAATAATTGTGTAATAATAATCGTATTGACGCTTGACAAATTCGTCATTCAGTGCAGCAAAGTTATTTGAATTACACTTTTAGGGCATCCAAAAGGCGAAACCACAAGTCAAATACGTGTATCAAGCCCGACTTAGCCTGACATTTGCCAATCTTAAGCCCAAACCCGATACGAAAAACCCACCCGGCTAACTACTCTGCTTTTTTTTTGACATCTCTTGCCGCAACATCACAGGATTTCTGAAACCTACCAACAAAATCAACCTTTCTGAAATTGCACCACTTGATGTGAGACGAAAAACACTTAGCTGAGCAAGAAAAAAGTAGATGGAGATGGGATCATGACACCAAATCACCTACTGTAGAGTCAAACCAGTAATATCTCGGCCAAGAAAATCTTTTCTCAATCACACTCAACCCTTTGCATCCAGTAAAAAAGAAATAAGGTTAAAACTATATGCTAGTAGCCTGATTGATTTATACAAGTTTAGTCGTGCACGAAACGTTCTTTAAACAAGCATGTAAACTAGAGTAAAAATGCCAACAAAAGTACCAAGAATCAAAACCATCAGGCCAGATAGGTGCATATGCAAATATCTTAGGTATCAGCAGTGGTGGGCAAGTTACTTTGTAAAAGTAACTGAGTTACAGTTACAGTTGTTTGGCAAAAAAAGTAGTTAAGTTACAGTTACAGCTACCATTTTGAAAAAGTAACTAGTTACAGTTACTTTTAATAAATTTAATTGGGACTTCGCGCGCGCGCGCATAGGACCTTTGTTTTTACTCGGCTATTTTGATAGATGAGCAGCGAAATTTATTGATTTGCTTATAACTGAAAAATTTTGGATATAATATGACTTTTTGGATATAATATGACAATATTAATAACTTGAATTTTGGATATAATATGACAGTAATTAAAAGCATCATGTATGCCAATTTTGAGGAACCTACTGTAGGTCTCGTGATCGTGATTTAGGAACTCTAAATTTGAGAAAAAAATGCCATTTTTGTCTCGAATATTTATTAATTCGCTTGCTATGAATTTGCTAAACGTGAAATGTTGAAAAATGAGCACAAATTGAAGGCAGATAGAGACTGTATGTGCACCAAGTTTGGAGACGCCCAGTCACGTGATCGCGATTTCAGAGGCAAAAAATCAGCAAAAAGTGAACAATTTTAAACAGGTATATCTCGGTAACTACCGACATTAACAAAAAAAAAGTTCGTGGTTTTTGAACATACTACTTACGTCTTTTTTTATCATGGTCATACTCATTTATTTCGCCTTGGTAAAATTTTTCCTTACTTTTTTCTGTTATTTTTTCTTCTATCACTATCGCCTTTTAAACCTCAAACCGCACCTGGATCATACTATGAGCTATTATAGATATCTCAAAGTACTGATACCCGCCTGAAATCGGGGGTGCCACGATGGGGGGGTCTTCCTCAAACGGGGCCCTCCAAAATTAAAAATTTTTTTACCTTTAAAGCTAGACCAATGAAATTTTTAACGTAAGTAAATATAAGGGAAATATAAAATTTGACAAAATTTGGAGGTACCAGTATGAGGGGGTCCCTTTCAAACAAGGCCGACAAGATTTAAATTTTTAACCTTTTAAGCTAGGCACATAAAATTTTCAGGGTAGGGAACGTAAAGAAAAAATAAAATTTGACAACATTTGGTAATAAAAAAATGAGGGGTCCTCTTCAAACAGGGCCTCGAAAATTCAAACTTTTAAACCACTCAAATTAGATTAATAAAATTTTCAGAATAGGTAAATATATGTAAAAAATACATTAAATGCCAAAATTTGGAGTTACCATAATGGGTGGTCTTCCTTAAACGTGGATGCAATAATTTAAACATTTTAGTTGCTTAAGCTAGACACATTAAATTTTCAGGAGAGACAAACCTGCAAAAAAGATAAAATTTGACAAAACTTTGAGGTACCACATTGGAGAGGTCCTCCTCAAACAGCACTGTCAAAATTAATAGTTTTTATCCACTTAAGCTAGATGCATGTAATTTTCAGGGTAGGTAAATATAACAAAAAGTTATAATATGACAAAATTTAGGGTAACCAAAATGGGGGTCCCTCTCAAATAGGTCCTCAAAAATTTAAACTTTTCAACCATTCAAGCTAGGCTTAAGAAAGATTAAGAATAGAAAGGAAAGATAAAGTTATGACTAATTTCAATTGCCAGAAATTGGGTAGTCCTCCTCAAATATGTCTTAAAAAATTTGTTACCACTGAAGCCTAAAGAAAAATGAAATTTTCAACATAGGTAATACGATAACATGAAAAATTTTTGGGATGTCATACTATAGAGGTCCTCCAATTATGTTGACATTTGTTCCCGTTAACTACAAAAGCTAAACAAACTAAATCTATTGAATAGGTTAATATGAATCCAAATTAAAGGTAACAAAATTTGGTGGACCACATTGAACAGACCATGCCAAATGGGCTCTGTAAGCTAATCGCATTCCAATTTTTCAGCTTATAACATATGTAAGCATTATGGTTTCCCGATTGTCATTATCGTCTGAGAATTTACTAAATCGATCATTTTATGCCGGAAGCTTTTTCTCTATGCTGTCATTTTGATGCCCTCATCTGTCATCACAATTGTAAATAGACAATAATTCGTAGCTTTTATCTGAACAAAGACACATAGCCAATCGAAGTTCGAGCAGAAAAGACGCATTAGTTGACGGCAAGAATAGTTTGTTAGTGGTCGACAATATTTTTGTGTTATTTTGTTGGTATCCTATAGTTTTGAATACTTTACTAATTGATCGCGTTTTCTATTATAGAAAGCAATTATGGAAATTTAACGCAAAAGTTTGAAAGTCGTTAACCACAAACCTGATCAATTTAATGGAACATAATGAAATTCAAAAGCAGAGTATTTCAGATCTGACTATCAACAACCATAAACACGCTTAACGCAATTGTCAAGTTCTTTAGTTCAATAAAGTTAGATACTTTCGCAAAGTCCCCGGATATCGCTTGCGATGTCACATTTTAGTTACCGGTTAAGTATCGAAAATCTTGATTTTGTACTTTGGCACCGGTATTAACAGATTTCTTTCTCTATTCATTTTCTAATTTTCATGTGGTGCCTCTGCACACGCTGCTTATGGCTATTGTTGCTGTTGTTATAACAAAAATACACAACGTAACACATTGATGCACTTTATTTAGTTGCCTTTCAAGAAAGCAAGCATCTCAAAATGTTCGTCGCTGAGACCAGAGTTTGGGTTTCAAAATGTGTTTACCCATGCTGCCTTTGTGTTTCAAAATGTCTTTTCAAAATGAAAAACAACAAAAGGAATAAAGCAGCTAAATTAACAACAACGTTATCTGCTGAACGAACACTACACGCTATTGGTAAAAATTACGCAATCAAAACAATCCCTGCAGGGAAGATATTAGAACGTAAATTATTAGATCGTTAAAAGGAGGTCTTTAATTAAACAACGTTCTAATATTTTCTCACAGCATAGTTAGGGTTGCCACGTTAGTGCACAATAAAAGGTCCGTAATCCTTAGCGCCAACAGGGATTACATAGAAGTGTTTCATTGAAGCAAAATCTAACGATTAAAGAATCTTTTTTAACAGGACCAAAACTAAAAGTAACTGTAACTAGTAACTTTTTAATGTCTCCAAATAGTTACTAGTTCCGATTTCGTTACTTTTTTGAAAAAGTAACTAAGTTGTAGTTACAATTACTAAAAAAGTGACTAGTTACTGTACTGCCCACCCAGGGGTGCCAAAACAAGGAGGGGATAGGGGGATATATTACCCCAATAATTTGACTATTTCCCCTCCAGTAGTTTGAGAATGGTCCACATCTGCATCCCCCCCAATAATTTGAATGAGGGTACATCTGAGCGTGTAAATTTGGGGAAAAAAGTGTTCTATTCTTGTGGAAGACTTTTTTTGTTTTTGGTCTTTACCTGAATTTGGGGAAAAAGTGTTCCATTTGCCTATTTTTTTGGTCTTCACTAAATTTCCACACCTGAACAAAATCGAGGTTCATCCCTCCCAATATTGAAAATAGAGCAAAATTGGGGTAAAATTGCAAATTATCCCCCCCCAATGCTTAACAAAGATCGGCACTACTGAGCCCACCTCTGGGTATCACTTGATTTGGACTGCAGCAGCAGTGATGGCGTTTGAAGTCATTATTTAAATGCCGCATCCTGATTAGCAGGTTGCATGCCTAATTTTAATAAAACGAGGGTTGCTACTGAGAAAAACTATATGTACGTAGTTTGAATAATAGTTTTTCAATATATGCAACGTTTTTTGAAGTACTTGTTACTGTTATTTATGGTGTATATTACTGTTATATTGAAAGTATACTCAGGGGTGCCGGAACGTCGAAAGGGCAAGGGGGGGGGCAGCTTTTTCAAAGGGCACTTTTAATAGGCTTACCGTAGGTATACAGTCATTACCACCAATGTTGCTCTCTAATGAGTTGTCAAACAATTAAACACTTTAACAAAGTCAGAATACTGAATACTTCGCATAAACACTAGGCCTAAAAAATAATAACAATAGAATTATCAATCAAGTAAGGGTAGGTTCAGCCATTGGAAGTTTGGGGGCAACGCCCCCATAGCCGGAGGCAAGGGGGTCTGGGTGCAAAGCCTTTTTGCGGGAGATTTTAGAATTTTTTGCTCAGAGCGCTCGGAGATTTTGCAATTTTTTGTGCAAAAATAACTTAATTTTAGGCCTATTTTAGCAAAATTTAATGCGTTTAAAACGTGGCATAGGAATTAGCAGTGCAAAAACATAACTAAATTGGCTGCGCAAATGGGCTATGAGGGTGGTGGTTAATGGTAAAATATCAGCCTTTTTGTTACAAGCTCATGAAATAAAAAAATTACAAGTTTTAACCTGATTTGTCTGCATTTACAAAAAAAGATAATTTTGTGAATGTTCATGGTCGTTTCCCACCGGTATTTTATTGTTAAGTCTGAACTAGAAATGGATCTTGCTTCAGTTATTGCAATGGATTTTATGAAAGTTTTTCATTTATTTCTCCGGCTTGAGTAGGGGTCCGTACCCCTTGAATCCCAGAATCCGCCTCTGGTAACGCCCTCGTCGGTCGTTCCAATTAAGGCTACAAACAGTGCCGAAACTAGAGCGTTGTTCTATGGGGGGCAAAAATTCCTTTCAGTGGGGCGCTTACAACACTTACCACTATTTTCTACTATTGTCGCTTTGGGTTTGGGTGGCGCCGCCCCTCCTGACCCCTTTCCGTAGTTGTGGCTATGGCTACAAACGAAGTTAGAAACTTGAATGTCTTACGAGTAATGCTTGGGCTTATAAACATAGGAATCTTGAGTTCCAAATTTGAAATTTTGTAGCACCCTATCATCCTAGCATCAATTTAAACTGACGGAACTAAATCGGATGTTACAGGCTAATCAAATGTATTCCACAAGTTTGATCATCTATTTTACGTTATTTAGAAATCATTTAACACACGCAATTTGTTGTAAATTAGTGACTATTATACCGCAAATTTTTAAGTTAAAAAAGCACAAAACAAAAATGAGAAATATTCATCCGCGGTTTTTTTATTTGATTTTTTAGGAGTAACAATCAGTGCCGTCGCTACACGGAGGGGGAGGGCAGGGGTGTTGTGCCCCTCCTAATGGCTGCTTGAGCCCCCATTTTGGTTTACTAAAAATACTGTTTTTGGAACATCACACAACGACAAGATAACAGAGAGTGATGGAAAACTTGCTATACATAAATCCGACGCAATACTCCGTCGTATTAACACGCCTTTACCGATGTGTCGCGGAACAGACATGTAAGCCTGAAGAATTGCTACCGGTTCTTCGTTAGTGATTATGACATGAAACAATAAGTGAAAATTTTTTTTAAAAAACCCGCTGTTTTGATTTTTACAGCACACTCAAGATTTTGAGGTCACAGTCAGTGGTGCAACTAGGGTGGAGGGGCTTAAGCCCTATTAGCCAACTCACTTAGAAAATTTAAACCCAAAATACGAGCGTTTAAACGCATTTTAGACTTGACCTGAAGTAAGGGGGGGGAGGGGACTGAAAGTGCTAAACAATTTAATTTTTTGAAATGAATTCTGAATTTTAGGAATTTAGTTATTCGTATGGCTTCGAAAAGTGCCAAATGCGATTAAAATGGTGTTAAATTCTCTATTTTTTTGCTGAAAAATTGCAAAAATTATCCAGCGGCTGGGGTCACTGTCCCCAGACCCCCTTCCCAGTCACTAAATATTTAGTGACTATAACCGTCTGTGACACGCTTGAGTTGCATCAGTTTGTTCAGCAGGGGGGATAAATCATGCAGTTTTTGTGCAAAAAAAAACAAAACTTTTGGTTCACCCTCTCAGCAAATTCCTGGTTGCACGTCTGGAAGCAATCACTGCTGTAGATACATTTTCCAAGCGAATATGGGCCGAAGACGAAACGAGTTAACAACTGCTGCCGGCCTTATTTTCAAATTGCGCGTAATTGTAGCCGTACAAGATCTAAGGATCAGTTTTTTTGTAGCAAATTTTAGTGCCCCTACTTATGGCTAGTGCTCCCTTACTTCGTTTGCTCTGGCGACGGCACTGGTTAGTGGCTATAATTAAGGTTTGAGTTAGTTTTGTGGTTACTTTTACAATAGAGTAAGAATTTGAGTTGGGTTAGAATTAATAAAAAATTAGATAAAAATTTTCGGCAATATAGCCCCTTCCATTTTATTATAACTAATTTAATGAACTTTTTAGTGCCACTAGTGAGAGCGTTTGTTTATAATAAAAAGAATTTACTTTTTTCATAAATTGAAAACTATAATGTATTTTTGGATAGACAAAAAACGTTTTTACGTTGTATTTCTAGAAAGGCTATTTTGGTTCACAAAATACTAAACTTTAATTACTAAAATGTTTCTTGTAGCTGCAATACTCTCTTGCTTGTCGTCAGTTTAGTCGGACACTACTGCCCACCTTGCCCCCCCGTTCCGGTATCACTGAGTATACTGTATCCCTACTACAGAGACATTTTTTTTCAAATTAAGGTACAAGCTATAGTAGGGAATCACCACCACAAAGAAAAGAGAACAATTTCGACAATTACTCGACATAACATCAAAAAAATTTAGATTTTTTTAGATTCGATTTGAACCAGCCTGTTTGTCGAAAAAGACACAGAGTTGCAACGGCTCACCACAGCAGCTACGACATTTTTTGGAAAGAAACTATATTGCCCAGGCGCAATGACGCGGATATGGGCCTGTAAACTCATTACACAAATTGGCGTAGTACATTGAGTATAACAAAAGATTTGATTTGATTAGATTCTAATTGAATAAGAACTGATTATGGCCTTGCTTCGAAATATAGACCTATTTTTTTAAATAGAAATATTAGCTGTTGGATATGACTGAGTACGCGATCTCAAAAAAATTGATGAAGCCAAATGTTTAAATGTTTTTTCAAAGTGATGTTTTGCCAAGCTCTTTGATCTTTAATATGTACTGCAACTTGTTCACTTTTGTATGATTCAAAAGCATGGTAACGAGTGTACTAAATTACTTTATTCATTTCGTCTTGTTATAGAATTGAAACTTTTGAAAGCCGTTTGGTGGTACAAAACTTTATCTTCGAAGCTTTTGAACTGACCCCTGTCTAGAGCAGTTGTCTAGACTAGAACACAAAATCTTCAGAATCGAAAGTTTCTACTCTCTTCATGCTGACCATTCTTTTTGACAAGCGTCAGACAAAAATCTTTAGAGATATGAGTAAAGATTCTAATTAAAGCAATTGAAACATTTTCTTCGCTATATTTAACCAATGAAAAGCTGCTAAGAACAGGTGAGCAAGAGCTAATGCAATAGTGACAGAAAAACAACTAACCATAGTAGCAAGCATGTATAATTTGACAATCCGAAACTTTAGCGTAAGAGGGAAGATACGTTGATTTCTCACATCGCTTTGGTTTCCAAATCGAACAATACCTTTCAACGAAAACATTGATCTGGTCTGCAACGATAAAAACATATTAAATAGAAAAAAAAGTTAAGATGATCCTGATAAAAACAAATTTTGAGAAAAAAGCTGCGTTAACTTGAACTATTAAAAATTGAGAAACAAATTCAAAATGTTTTGTACACTATTAGCGTTTGCCCCGTTTGCAATGTGAGTAAAATCGTGAGCGTATGTCGAGCGAATCATAAGTTTATATGAACCAACTGATGGCAGCTTGTACGCGGCTGGTAAGATTGTAGGCTGGGCCTACTAATTTTTTGTTCATAATAAACTAATGTCGCGCTCACACTTTGGGCGACTTTGACTACGACGTACTGCGAATTGAGCATTTTTTGTTTTTTTGAGTTTCCGCGCATTCTCAGCTAGTCTCAGCGCATTAGCAATGGAATCGCCAACGAGGAAAAGTTTTTCAACCTCTTCAGAAGTTTTTAATTCGCAGCGCGGTCTCCTTAAGGTCGCAATGGAGTCTCCGTGCGTTCGCAGTGAATTCACCATAAAATTGACGGGTACTACGCTGAGACAGTACTGCGAACCTAGGGAAACTGGCAATGCACAGAGAATGCATTGCAAATCATTTTAAGTTTAACGGAAATGACGTAGTTGATTGTTTGTAATAAACTCCATTTTGCAAAACAATGAGTCCGGCTAGTTGGTCGAGCGGTAACGCGTTTGGCTTTGGAGCGGGAGGTCTAAGATTCGAATCTCGGACCGGTTAAATCGGACACAGAGTTATCAGCGGCTCGCCACTGCTGCAACATTTTTTCAAAAGAAGCTGTGTTGACGGGCGCAATGACGCGGAGATGGGTTCCGCAAACTCATTACACGCTTCGGCGTATAGAGCGAGTATAACAAAAGATTTCATTTGATTTGAAAACAGTGAGTGGTGGAAAGACGGTGGTAAAATAATTATTCTGTGAATGTCAGCTTCTAGGTAAAAATAGAGCCTAAAACCAAAAAATCCTTGCTTGAAGCTAATGTAACTACTCGTATCGAAGTGTGGTCGGAAATTAGAGAAGTTTACTCGAAAAAATGTAAAATCGGCAAACTTTTTAACAAACAATAATACTGATTTGGAAAGTATGAAAACTTTGAATTTTTAACTAGTCAGTGTTTTCAATATTTTACTTGCTATCGTTTTGGAACTTTTAGTAATTTTAGTAATTTAGAACTTGATTTCAAATCGACTTTCAAAGGGGCATTGAACGTTAATTTAATTCATTTTATTTAATGTTGTCAACTTGTCATGTTGCCTCAGTAGGATTGTTTCCCGTAAATTCAAAATCTTTCCCGTTAAAGTTATTTAACGTCAAACAAAAAAACAATGAGAAAACGGGACAAAACATTGGTAATCGATTTTTCACATATCAATAGTGTTAAAATTAAAAAATTACAGTACACTTCAATGTACTTTTAAAATTACAGGGATTGGTGTGTGGATGACAACGCAAATGTTACTTATGTGTACATTACAATGGGGCTATGTTTGGATCAGATATACTGTAGTGTGTCTGAAAGTTGATGTTCTGGCAATACAGTCAGTAGATAGAAAATATAGTGCTGGTGATATGTTGGATAAGTGATTGCTAGTATAAATATCAATTATTAATGGATGAATGCTCGGGTTTTGGTAGAGCTATAGCTTCACTTTCACATTGTTTTTAATCAAACCTAGGTTGTAACTGACGGTCACAGGAGGTGTATTTGCTAATGAATGAATGAGTGCAGTTTGGTTAGATTTACAGGATGATCCGAAAGTAACTCCCTATTCTAAAATAACTACAGTATAATTTATTTTTGAAGCGTTATTTCTCTAATTAATGAATATGAGAAGAAACTATATTGCATGGACTTTTATTTAAAATTGAATTACAATTCAAAATTCAATATGCATCGACTTTTATTTGAAATTCAATATGGGCACCATCATTCGCCACCAGCTTGTCAAGTCAACCATGAACCGCATCAACTTCCAGGAAATTGGGCATTCAGCCATTCACGAACAACAATAGCAAAGTGTTGGGGAGCTCCATATTGCATGAAAATTAAATCTTTAATATTATTCCAAGCAATGATAATTGGCCAAACTTCATCTTTCAGCATAGCGAGGTACCTTTCGGCATTCATGGAATTATGAAGGATGAAGAGACTCACAATCCTATCCGAAGTCATTCCACACCACACCATACGATTTTGCATTTTTTACTAGAAGCACGAGGATCTTATCTCGCCCAGTAGTGGCCGTTCTGATGGTTTACAAACCCACCTATGTGGAATACAGCTTCAGCACACCAGAGAATTTTTTTTTAAAGAGATTTGGCCAATCTTTATACCAAGCCAACATCATCTCTCCAAACTTCATACAAATGTCGCAGTCTTCGGCAGAAAGTGCTTGACAGTAGTGGGGCTTCCAAACACGACATTTAAGCTCATTTTTGAGCAAATTACGTACACAGCTTAATGAAAGTTCACCTTGTTATGCGTTTCGTCCCTAAAGAGTTTCTTGTGAAATCGGTTGATGCGGTTCATGGTTGACTTGAGAAGATGGTGGCGAATGATGGTGCCCATATTGAATTTTAAATAAATTGAATTTTAAATTGTAATTCAATTTTAAATAAAAGTCCATGCAATATAGTTTCTTCTCATATTCATTAATTGGAGAAATAACGCTTCAAAAATAAATTGTAGTTATTTTAGACTAGGGAGTTACTTTCGGATCACCCTAAAATTTATAGTTTTGGTATAAGGGTTACTTTCAGTAATGATATTGCTACACAACAAAAAACTACTATTTCAGTAATCGCATCGCTAGGCCGAGTGCGCAACTAGGATTTTGTTAAGGGAAGCTTGAACCCAGAAGTATATTTTTTTGCCCGAAAAATGTTTCAATTTGGTAACGTGCTGAGCAAATTGGAGCGACTCACGCGTATCACATCCTGGATTCTAGGGGCGAAGCGCTAAGCCACCGGGCAGTTTTTGTAATTTTTCAGAGAAGTGATCATTTTAGCGCCATTTGGATCAATTAAGATTTTTTGATGGAAATCTAAGAACAAAGTCAGCCTCAACATGAAAATAATAATTGAGAACACGGTGAGTATACAAAGTTTTTATGAGCAAACAGCAGGTTTCCTGGCCGTTTCTGTATTGCCATTGTTGACTTGTCGACTAGCAATCATGATCTATAACTATAACAAAATGCAACTTTTAAAACTGAACTCCGCCTAGCCAAACTATTTATCAAAAAATAGCAAAAATATTCCATGTCTACACAAAAAACAAACTTTCAATTTTCTTTGCTAAAGAGAGGATTGGTACATGAAGCTGTAAAATATTTTCTTAACTTGTTTGGACTTGCATGGAATTTGTTTGATAGTTTTTAAGCAACAGTAGAAAAATAAATAATCATGAAAGCATTTGCGATAAATGTATGATCTGAAAAAAAAATGCTTTTGTAAAGTAGTGAGTTAATTTGTGGGCTTTTAATTTCTTTACCTAAACGGAATTGTGTATATTTTTCCAAGTTTTTTCACATTTTTTTCTATCTTTATGAACTCAGTTGTGTAATATCTGTTTTTCTTTTCACTGTCTAAGTGAAAGTAATTATGTCTAATTTGATGATAGCTAAACAGAGAATCTTGGGATTTTTTAGCAATATATTATCTGAAAAGTTCATGGTCTTTCCGATTAAGGGATTTTAATTCATTATCATATCATTTAAAATTATTGCGTTTTGATTTACTTGTACAGTAACCATTGGAAAATGATGGTTCAATGCATAGTAAATAATGTCAAAGAATGTAGTAAAGCTTTTGGTGTCTACAGTATCTCTAGCAAGACATGAGGAAAATCTGCACTATTGTAAGTCTTGTAAATTCATTTAATTTGTTACTCTTATATATTGCTTTAAAAGGGGATTTAGGAAAGGTTTTCCTCCGGCTGAACTTGACATACTGCTAGGTGGTCTACTATTTGAAAGGTAATTATATGGCTCAAAATTTGTTTACTACATTTTGCTTTGAATTGAATTTTTTCACAACGCTTTTGTGGGTTTCTCTTGCTGTGCACTTGATTTTATTTACTTAATAAAAGTAATTAAAAGAAAAAACGTGTCGCAAAAATAAAAAAGCCCTATAACCATAGACTCTTTAGTCGTAGACTAGAAACGAACAGTTATTTTTTTTTTTTCGCAGTTTTTTTTCTTCAGAGCTCTTCTCTTTTTCTCCGCTCATCTGTTTCTAATCTACTGAATAAAGAGCCTATGCAATAACTGATGGGAAAAGACCAGTCCACGCACCAGGGCATGGTATGGAATGGAACGGAAATTTTGGTATGGAATATGGAAGATGCCTGAATGAATTGGAAGATAAGATTTCAAAAATGGAATGGAAGACAATCTTCTATCTTACCAATTTCATGCGAAATTTCGCTTATGGCATTTACAGAAAAATATATACGGATAGTGATAACTAAAAATATGTGGAAACGCTTAGCAGCTAATCCTCTGTCGACAAATTAGTCGGGTAATTTGGTCATGATTATTGCGTAAACCGTGTAGGCATTGCATCATCAGATCATAGAATATGTTCATTGCAATTTGCAGCTACATTGATGCTGACTGGCTTTATTTTTGTTTTGAGAATGGCAATTTTCTTAGTGCCATCGTCAGAGCAAACGAAGAAAGGGGGCACTAAAATAGACTAAACTTTTTCACTTAAAACTGATCTTTTACGGATGCAAATTATGCTCAATTTCAAAATTATGCAATCATTTAAAAAAAAGACATGTTAGTAAGTCCGGTGGCGTTTCTTAGCTCCATTCGTTTCCGGCCCATCATCACTTAAAAAGTCTATTTGCAGCAGTGACTGCGACCTAAACAACCTTGTGTATGCTCCAAAAAAAAAAACAAAAACAGCTGGTCTTTTAAAAAACGAAAAAGCGATTTTGTTGGTCTACATTTCTACTCTCCAACACACCCACAAACAGGCGTGCAACCAAAATTTTGCTAAAGGAGGGGGCTTGGAAGTTAAATTTTTTTTGTTTGAAAATTGCCTCGATTTGGTGGCGAGCTGAGCGAAGTGGTGCAACTCAATCATCTCATGTACACGGGGATTTGGGGGCAAAACCCCTGTCGCTAAGCGATTTTTTGATTTTTCGAGAAAAAATAACTATTTCAGCGCCATTTGGATCACATTTCGCACGTTTTTAAAGCTGTTTGAAAGAATTTAATAACCAACACTTCGAAGCCAGAATAGAAAAATTAAATTTCCCAGCCCATTCAGCCTTTACTTGCAGGTCAATTCAACAACATGTTTAAACGCTTGCGTTTTATGATTAATGTTTCAAGTGACTTGGCTGGGGAGGGGTGAAGCTCTCTTTGCCCTCGTAGTCGTAGTTGCTTCAGTATATCCGTAAATGCTTAGCGGCCTGTTGTGCATCCCAACCCATAGCTTGAGAAACACTGGCTTTGGGCTTAGCATACTTGAATTGAGTACGATTCCAACGTTCATGGCTTTGAAATTGATATGAATAGCCTAATTACTTGATGACCTATTAAGTCCAGAAATGTAAACTTTGGATGTTAAATTTGGTGTTTGAAACTTAAACCACAATACTTTCGGTATTTAAAAACTTCAGTATACTGTTGATGTAGGTAACTTTAGTTAATGTCACGATCGTTGATACTTGGCTAGAGTACAACCTTTAATCCCTAAAATTGCCTACGTCGGCTGAAACTAGAGAACGACTGAGATGTTAATTGACGAATCGAAAATGGCAGTTGACAGTTCCTTTAGCTTCTTGAATCTCAGAAAGCAGTACACCAATCTTAAATTAAAACTTCTATTTAAGATTGAAACACAAAACCACTCTCACTGAGCAAAATCGCTCCACTAACACTTCTTACCATAGGTGGGCACAAGTCCGTTAATCGTTAATCCGTTAATAACGAAGCTAACTTTTTCACTAACTCGTTAATCCGTTAAAAAGTTTTTTCATGTTAACGGACTAAATTAACTTTCGTTAAGTTTTGTAAACTTCCGTTAAGGTTTTCATCGTTAATATCTTGCAGCTTTGTTGTGCATTTGAAGTTGTTTTTATCTTGAAATTAGATTAGACTGTAAAATGTAACTTTCATAACACAAAAAGACCACCATAGCAATAAATATTTCCTTACAATCAGCTCAACAGCGTCAATACGTGTTCTAGAAGCGAGTGAATAAAACGAAATGTAAATTACACGCAAAATGTTAACGGATTAACGGACTTTATTAACTTCCGTTAATTAAAGCTGAAAATAACGGATTAACGTTAACGGAGGTGTGAAGTTTGTTAACGGACTAGTGGTTAACGAAGCTAAGGTTTTGCATTAACTTGCCCACCTATGCTTTTTACGATCGACCAGATTCAGATCGTAAAGACTTAACCGCGACCGACCAGGTTCAGGTCGCACCTTACACACTCTCGCGATCGCCCAATTCAGATCGCCAAACTATACGGCTACACAAGCCAATCACAGATACACATACTCGGCAAAAATGCCCACGAAACTAATATCTAAAAATCATCCACTTTCAGAATATTAGAATAATAGAATCAAAAACGACCCGCCTATTTATAATACGGCAAAAGCTATCAAAAACCCCAGAACAATCCATGATACGTCACAACAGAAAAAAAAATACACGAGCTTACGATAAGATTTCAACATTATTATGACATCACAAACTTCAAGTCTAAATATAGCAATTAAGACATGTAAACAACTAATAATTCTGGTGACTAATAGAAGACAGTAGAAAATACTAGAAAGGAATTATCCAGAATATCCCGAATATTCTAAACCAAAAAAAAGCGGCAAAAGCAGTAAATCAGTTACGTACGCAGTAAATACAGCAAATAATCATATCTCAGGCATTCAAAATTGTTATTTCGTGACAGTTAAGTAGGTAGGATTGAATGTTATTATTCCTTTTTGCATCATCGTAGGTTTTTTTGTTATTATATGATGCTCCAACATAAGTAAGTTTTTTTGTAAAACAAAATGGGTGGGCAAGGTCCTCCTGGCCCCCCACAGCGACGGTACTGACTTTGTCAAATGACAAAACTTTTTCTTCCATCCTAACAAAGATTACTATTTACTTTTTTATCCTCAATCGAGCTTGATTCTTTGTTGCAGTTTTTTTGCGTTTATTTTTATTATTATTTTTTTCGGTATTTTTGCAAAATGTTTTGGGCATTTTGGCTATGCCAAATTTCATAGTTGGTGTGATTACAAACTTCCAATCATTAAAGTAAGTGCATATCGGTCAACTATTGTCTGTTGCTCAAGTGGTTGATATTTCCAATGTGAGTGAATTTTTATGGTAGCTCGTTGCCATAGAGCAGTGTTTCTCAACCCCGAATCCGCGGACTCAAATGATTCCGCGGAAGGTCCTGGATGAATCCGCGAGCACAGTTGCTTTTGCTAGTAGTCAGTTTATATTGTATTATAAATAAAACGTAAAATACTCCTATTTCACCAACTCTATCTTTGTGATGTCATAGCATAGATATTTAATGCGGTTTCCTTATCAGCCTGAGTGTGTAGATCAGTGTAGTAGCACAACATTCATTTGCTCCTCAAGCATCAAAGTACGGTAAGTTACAGGGTTAACTTACCGTACTTTGTGCTAGTCAATTCGTTTTTGTACCATGCTGTTTTGCCTGAGGAAGTGTGCATCATACCCACGAAAGCTCGCGAAGTTTGAATAGAATTAGTTAGTCTTAAAAGTACCACTGATTTTCTTTCAGACATTGATTAGTGTAGTTACTTAAAATGGCTAAAAGAAAGCAAATTTTTACATATAGTGATGAATACTTGAAGCTTGGATTTACTTCGATTGAGGTAAATGGCGAAGTGAGGCCGCAGTGTGTGTTGTGCTTAACAGTCTTAGCTCACAGCTCTTTAAATGAAGCAAAACTTCGTCGGCACCTAGAATCAAAGCATGAAAATTTTGTTAACAAATCTCTTGAAGTGTTTAAAGAAAAAGAGCATCAGGTGAAGCGAAGTCGCATTGATCGCCCAAATGCTTGGGGAGGAATGATATATTCTCACAGTCATGCAGTGCGTGCTTCTTTTGCGGTTGCATGGAAAATCGCTCGTGCAAAAGCACCTCACACAGCTGGAGAAAATTTGATTAAACCAGCATCTGTTGAAATGGCCAGGATAATGTGTGGTGATGCTGTTGCTAACAAATTGAAAATGGTTCCTCTGTCAAACGACACCATGAAGCGGCGTATCACAGAACTTTCAAGAAATGTTCTGCAACAAACAATCGTTGCCATAAAACGCTGTGAAAGATTTAGTTTGCAACAGGATGAGACAACAGATATCGGAAGTGATGCACGGCTCATGGTGTTTGTGCGATATTTTGACACAAATGATTTCGTAGAGCAGTTTTTGTTTTGCCGTCCACTTGCTAAAAATACCACAGGAGAAGAAATATTCAAGAAAGTGGATTTCTTCTTTGAAGAACATCAGCTGGAGTGGTCTAATTGCGTGTCTGTTAGTGCTGATGGTGCTCCAGCCATGATGGGAAGTAAGAAAGGCTTCATGAGTTTCGTGAAAAAGAAAAACAATAACATTTCAGTTGTTCATTGTCTTCTCCACAGAGAGAATCTGGCAACAAACGAAATACAAGAAAATCTTGCCATAGTTTTCAAGGAGGTTGTTTCTGTGGTGAATTATATTAAATCTCGTCCTTTGAACACTCGCTTATTTCGTGCTTTGTGTGATGAAATGGGAGCGGAACTCAATGGGCTTCTATTCCATTCAACTTTTCGTTGGTTGTCACGAGGTAAGGTGCTTGAAAGAGTGGTTACTCTTAGAGATGAAACTCATGCTTTTTTAAAAGAGCAAAAGCATGAACTTGCTGATTGCTTTCGTAATGATGAATGGATTGCGAAGTTGCTATTTTTGGCCGATGTTTTCAGCCATGTAAACCAACTGAATAGTTCTATGCAAGGAAAAGAGAAACTATTTTTTGATGTTTTGGAAAGTATTGATGCATTCAAAGGTAAAATAAAGCTGTGGATCCATCGAATGAAAAGTGGGAGATTAGCTGCTTTCCCAGGATTGAACTTATTCGTGGAAGAGAATGATATCAATTTGGGCGTCATTCTTCCCATCTTTCTTGAGCACCTCAACACACTTCTTTCTGAATTGGATCGTTATATTCCTTCCAACGATTATTGCAGAATCTTTAATTGGGTGCAGAATCCTTTTCAGGCGTCAGCGCTAGAAGTTCATTCAGATATGGACTGCATTGCTGAACAGTTGCTTGAATTGCAAAGTCGACAGATGTGGAAAGACAAGTTTAAAAACGCTTCTTTGACTCAATTTTGGGCAAATGTGCAGTTAATGGAGCCTAGTCTTTCAGATCTTTGCAAGCAAGCTGCAACGGCTCTTTTGCCATTTCCAACCACATACCTGTGTGAATCTGGCTTTTCAACACTGACGATGATCAAAACGAAGTATCGCAATAGACTTCAACCAGAAGATGACATCAGATGTGCATTGGCACCCATAATTCCGGAATTCGATAAACTTGTCAAGCAAGTTCAAGGACAAGGCTCTCATTGAGTGTGTTTTGAGTGAAAAACAGTGCTTGCTTTTTTTCGTTGATACCGTATTAAGTTCTCTTATTTTGTGAAATACAGTGCTTGCTTGGTTTTCCTCTTAGTTTGCGCCTCGCACTGTTTAGATTTCGACACCCTTCGCCAAGAGGTTTTCCTCTTGGATAGAAATCAAAAACCTATTTTTTATTAATATGGCTTGAGTCCGCGGTTATATAGACGAGCTTGAGAATGGTCCTTGGGTCAAAAAGGTTGAGAACCACTGCCATAGAGCTTCAAATATGGGATTGGATGCATCGTACCATACTTTGTACCTTCGCGAGCGACTACTTGCAAAGGTACGGTACGCTTAACGTTGCAAAAGTACAATACAAATTACGCGTAGCTTCCGGTCTACACTTACCTCGGTACAGAAGTATGGAATTGAATATAGAAGAAAATTTTAAGCAGAAGCTAGTCATGCAAAAGTCACGCAGGCAAAAGCCATTGCCCTTTTCTCATACATTTGGTTTAAATACGACATTTTGTCATTGCATTGTTGCAAGCTGCGTAGTGTAGTGGTTATCATGCTCGGCTTCCAACCATCACCCGGGTTCGATTCGTGCTTGGGTTACGGATGCGTGAAATGGAAGAATACGGAGTATAGATGCAGTGTGCAGGAACGGGATAGGAAACGCTCGGAGCAGTCTTTTTTTTTGCTTTAAAACCTTGCAATACAGTTAGGGTTGGGGCAACAATGCCAGCTTGAGGGATAGCAATTACTTGGCAGCACTTTTTTTGCTTGCGAAAGCGACGTACCGTTACGCTTGAGTGCGGCTCCCTGCGTAAGTTTTCAATAACTAGCTCCTCGTAAAATTTTAGTATGGAATGGAATATGGAATGGAAGAATTTTAGTAGGGATTGGAAATGGAATAAGTATGGAATATGTAAAAATCGTCTTTCATTCAATACCATGCCCTGCCACGCACGTTGCTGAAGGCTTCACTATCTACCATTAATTGCGAAAAGTCAAACAGCTCGACAATTCCATCCGCTCGAGTGACTCGACTATGATCCAATAATATAAGTACCGGTGTTACAGTAAGCAACAAGCAGAAAGGCCAGAGCTGTTTCCAGAGTAGGTAAAGCTATGGGGCATAGAAAGCCAAAGCGCCGGGGCATTTTGACAGCTGCTAAAGTATTGCAAAAATGTTCATTTAAATTTGTGCCGTACTATTATCAAAAATAAAACATCACCGATATTTCCTATGTCAATTAATTGATGCCTTAAAACGACATAAAATTAATATGATCATTTAATTTCTAAATCCGGAATTTAACATGATTTTCGACATACTGGCAAAATCCAGCTGGTCTATAACCCCCCTTGTGCTCTCTTAGCAACAAATCTGAGAAAAACTGCAGTTAGTATTTAGAATCTCTTTAAAACTGCGATTATGTTAAATTATGAAAAATTTAACACAATAAAATTATGTTTAAGTTAAGACACAAGTTATTGCGGCTTGCATAATGCATATGTTTGGAGATGCTCACATTATTATCACTTTTTACTGATAGTGATTGACTGACCGAGCGAGAATTATAGCTGGGTAACTAGTGGTTGCTAGAGAAGCTGCTTCTACATTTAACCCTAGAAAATTGAAAATGCACAAGAATCTAATTTTACATTAATTCCTTTTGTAAGAAGTAAACAGTTATACTTTCCCTCTAACAGTCGTTAAGAGTGCGTTGCCACTAGAGAGGTAAGTGTGGTTATGGAATCTTGTTTTTTATTGAAAAAAACACAGCATCTAAAAAAACATGTTTTTTATTTTCGTAAACCAAAGAGTATAATAAAATTTTAAAAAAACATGTTTTTTTTCAAAATTTTAAAAAAGCATGTTTTTTTTCAAAATTAAAAAAAACATGTTTTTTTTTGCTAAATCAAGGTTCTGCTGCATGTGTAGGTATAGCAGCGCAGTTTTATCACCGCACTAGGAGACAAAGGCCAAAAGATGACCAAAGCGTTGTGTTCTACAATGAGTTATTATGTGCACATAGCTATGATAAATCGTCAAGCTTCAAGATTATTAACTCAGTTATTAATGCTCTTTCAATTTCATGATAGGCGCTTCACTATTTTAATTGTAAGCTAACCAATCCTAGACAGTAAGCATTAATTTTTTCACGTATTTTACTACACCAATCATATTTCCTTCTCGTCAGAAGCTTTTAACAGTCGTACAGACTTCCTCGGTTACGATCTCTTGTCTGATTTGAAATGCATTGAGCACTGAGCAGTATCGTAATTCGTAACAGAAGAGATCAGCCAAAAAAAATTTTAACGAGAAAATATGAAGTTGTCTTTACCGAAAATCAAAACTTCTGCACCACCTAAAACATGTTGAAACGCCAATCATAGCTTTCTAAATTATTACTTCTTGCTCGAGCTTTATGGAAGTGTGAAGTTCATCATGTTAGATCATTATGCATGCTGCGTGAATATTTCTTTCTATATTGTAGCAGCACGAGTGAAGTGATTCACTTGAGAAACTCTAAGCATTAATAGTTGTTCTGCTTTCGCTTGGTCGTGAAGCTTTACACTCCGTGATACACATCTAGAACTTATAAAACTTATAAATTTAATAGAATGGAAAACAAAGCCTTTCTTGCCAGTGCGATAACAAAAACAGCGTAACATTTGCGAACATCGCAACGATCAGCATCAGTTAGGCCTACTGCAGAAACAGTTTTCAATGCTGAGTACAGTATTAGAAAGAGAACGCATAGCATAATAGTACAAAATTACGAACAGTGTACTGCGTAAATAAAGGACAAATATTTCATAGAATTGCAAATGTTGATATAATTGAAAATCCATTAGATGTTCAAAAATGTTTATGGTTTAAAGCTTTACTCCTACAACCTCAGTTTTTCTGAAACAAAACTTTATCTTTAACATGCATATTTTGCATTATTTAGATTAGAATATTTCTGGTCCATACCTAACATTATATTTTTGTCTCTGGTATATACTAAGCCAGTAGCGTAGCCAGGGGGGGGGCTAGCCCCCCCATTGGCATGTCGACCAAAATGCAAAATGAGAAAAACACTACGTTTTTAGCACTTTTGAGACTGTTTTATGCACTATATTGGACTAAATAGTGATTTAAATAAAATATCTTTTGAAACATATGTTCAAGAGGGAAGGGGGCTAATTTGTCAAAAATAAAACCAACAAATAAATGAAAACTTTGAAAAATGGTAAAAAATAAGCAATCAAATTTGACCGCAAGTGTAAAAATGCAAAACATAGGTGTCATCAACAAATATCCTATAAACTAAGGAATGGGTAGGGGGGGCTATTCAGTATTAGTTAATTACCAATCATTCCTCTCAAATCTCTTTTCATTAGCCCCCCTCCAATTATTTTTCTCTATAAACTGTATACGAAATAGATTACTCCGTGTGAGTTTTATTGAAGTATTCGATTTTACAATTTACCAGCATCTAAACAAGAGAACTCACATTTTGCCATTAGCCACCTCCCAAATAGCCCATTTAGGCACCAGTTTAATCTTGTTTGCACTGCCAATTTCTAAGCCACGTTTTAAAAGCATTATTTTTTAATCAAAATAGCCCTAAAATGAAGTTATTTTTGGAAAAAAATGCAAAATTTTCAGACCCCGTGCCTCCGGCGGCTGGGGGCTCAGCCCCCAGACCCCCCGAACAGCCCCCCCATTGCGAATTTCTGGCTACGCGCCTGTACTAAGCTATTGCCAGTCAGACTAGCTTTCACTAATAAAAATATCCCCAAGTTACATTGGTGCAACTAAGCCCTGGTGGAAACTGGAAAGCAATCCTAAGTTTAAGTCAATCAGTTTCATTGGTGCAGCTAAGCGTTGGTGGAAAGCAATCGTAAGTATTAGCGATTCAGTAACATCTGCATCTTAACATTTTTTGCGACTTTTCACGATTGCTGTGATATTTTTGATATTTTGAGCTGCACATGAAACGTGCTTCAACCAGCCACTAAATAAAAACCGAGCTTTCTTAAGCAAGTTGGTGAATGAAAAGTTCAAATAGTTTTACAGCAAATGTCTTTTAAAAATTTTGAGAAACATACACTTGAAAGTTTTACCATACGCTTGAGATTTAACTTTCACTATCGATACTGTCCAAACAGTTTACATTAATGAGTTCATTGGCTTTCAAAACACCGACTGCAGACTATTCGTCACTGCTGCTTTCTATCTCCATTGGATCTTCAGTAATTGGAACATGAACACTTTTCTCCGCGTCGCTGGATTTCGATGTCTGGGCGGCCTAATTTGAATGTTTAGATTGCTCACCAGTAGTGCGCTGTATGTTTTGAGAAACAAATACAAGTTTTGATGCCCGTCATTGGTCAGTCGGTTGCGTTTGGCTGTTGCTGTAGCAGCTAAAAGATCGCTCTACAGCTGCATTAGTTGAAGGTAATTTTAAAAGTCTACCAGCAATCTTACTCAATTCTTGGTTGGTACAATAACCGTTCTACCAAAAAACTGGCGAAATGTTTGCAATATTTTTCCACAAAAAAGGCATAGCATAGAACCCATCCTTTGCTAAATACAGAACGCAATCTTGATCAACTTTTGATGAATTTACAGTCAGTAACTCACAAGAGGAAAAAGTTTCAGCAAGGCCGCGTATAAATTCGATCGCTGCAACTTTTTCCTCATCGCAGAGCAGCATTCCATGCTCACGAGGATCCAAAAAATAGGCCGCCTTATAAATGCTTTTTATGCAAAATTCTTCTCTTTCAGCAAAAATGGTTGCGATCTTTTCTTGCTCTGGCAAAGAAAAAGGAACCGACTGAAGGTTGTACCTGATGTCACATCGAACGTTTGAGAAAAGTTTGTACACTTCAGCCAAATTTGGAACGTCTGCTTCCAATTGAGTGATTGCTGAAGACAATGGTTTCAGTAAATTCACTACTGCTTCATTGACGTTCCAAAAATCATCATCTAAAATCGTCTTTTTCACTTCTTTCGCCAAGGTTCTTTTTTCTGATATTCCCGATACAGCAAGCTTTCGTAGGACAACCTTATTTTTTTGCACCCTTTCCAAACAAGTGACCACAGATCATAGGCGTAGCCAGGATTTTTGATTGGGGGGTCCCAAACCACAAATCACACGCAATGACGTCATCCGAAATTTTCGAAAAAGTAATTTTTTGTGGGGCAAAATATCGTAGAATGGAAGATCTGAAGCCGTAGCCTGATGGCACTTTGCCAGGATTTTGGTAAAGGGAGAGGGCGAAAACTAATTGTTGAAAAGTGTAAAAGTCTAACTTGGAAGACGTGTGTGAGTAAGCTAGTGTACTCAAACGTATCAGAGACGGGGGTCTGGGGGCAGAGCCCCCAGCCGCCGATGGCTATAAATAATAGAAATTCCGCCGATGGCTATAAATAACTTACAAAAATAGCCGCTGGGCGATTTTTGTAAATTTTTGGAAAAAAAGCTGTTTAAATCCCATTGGATCACATTTCGCACGAGTTCAGAGCCATTTCAAAGAACTAGATTTTTAACATTTCAAAGCCAATCGAAAAAATTTAGTTGTTCAATCCTCTTTTTGCAATTAAATCCCAAAACACGCTTAGAATCTTGCATTATGGTGTAAAATTTTAATTGTAAGTGATTTGGTCTATAGGGAGAAGTAACGAACATTGCCTCCTACAATACTTTGGCAGTAAATAATTAAGTTTATAATAACGTTAAACGAGGGCCTGGGGTGGCAACTTTTAGGTCAAAACTCTTAGATTTCTCACACGTTTTGCATATAAATTGTTAAAAATTTGCATTAAGGGACCCCTGGCCCGGGAACCTTGGTCGTCAGTCAGGGGCCCTTGGGCTCCCTGGTTGCCAGTTAAAGGCCCCGTAGCCCCTTGCTTGTCGGTTAGGAGCCCAGGCCCCCTGGTTGTTAATTAGGGGCCCCGGGGCCTCCTGGTCGTCAGTTAGGGACTCCAGAACCCCTTGGTTGTTGGTCAGAGGCCCTGGGGCCCCCTGGTCGTCAATTAGGAGGGCCCCTGGGCCCCTCGTTTTAACAATCCAGGCCCCTAACCGACAGCCCTCTGGTTGTCAGTAAGGCACTACGGGGCCCCCTGGTTGTTGGTTAGCAGCCCTGGGACCATGTTTGTCGTTTAGGGGCCCCCTGGTTGTCGGTTAGGGGCCTGGCCCCCCCTGGTTGTCAGTTAAAGTGCTCCCTGATTGTTGGTTAGGGTCCCTTGGTTGTTAGTTAGGGGCCTGGGGCCCGTGGTCGTCAGTTATGGGCCCCCTGGTTTTCAGTTAGGGATCCCGGACCCCCTGGTTGTCAATTAAGCATTCCAGGGCTTCCTAGTTGTTAGTAAGGGCCCCTTGGTTGTTAGTTGGGGGCCCTGGGACTCACTTGTTGTCATTAATATTATTGTTAATTCCTGTTATGTGCGTAATTACTGAAAAAAACTGCAACTAAACATCGCCAGGCTATGTTGTCATAACTTTTTGTCGTTAGTGGTATTTTGATTGGGGGGGGACCGGGCCCCCTGGGCCCCCCTGGGCCCCCCTGGCTACACCTATGCCACAGATCCCCACCTTGTCCTAACCGGCAGTTTCAGAGTAACATTAACTTTTTCAACTTTCTGCATGCTTTTCAGTAAATCCACCAGCATGTGCTTGCTTTTAAATTCTTTGACAATTTATTTGGCCTGATGTTTAACTTTCTTTAATGTCTCCGATTTCATTAGATCACCAAAAATTAAATTCATGCTATGAGCAGCACAGCCATAACAAGTTAGTTCCGAATATTTTCCCCCAACAGTTTCCAAGATTTTTTCATGTTGCTTGCATTATCTGTTACCAAAGCTACAGGCATTTTACCGCATTTTTGTGTGGCTTCGTCAATGACATTAAAACTGCCTCTGCTATATATTCTCCAGTATGGCTTTGCATCTAAGTAAGAATCGATTTCCAAAAAACAGACTGAGGCACACTTAGCAAGAAGTTGATGATTGGCTCTTGTCGAATGTTCCTCCATCCGTCGCATATTGTTGCTACTGCATCACTTTCAGCAACTTTTATCAACATTTCTTTTCGAGTTTTATAGTACTCTGAAACTAGTAGGGGCTCTGACACTTCATATCTACTTGGCACTACGTAAGCAGGTCTGATAGCTTTAAAGGGGAACTCCGGCCTAACGAGGCTATATATCATAAAATACACCACAAAATTCTAAGACTTTGCAAAAAAAACGAGCTCGCTACGTTTTATAGTTTTGATGAAATCCGCAAAAAACTGCGTGAACCGCAAGTCGATTCTGATTGGCTAACGCTCTGATGACGTACGTCTGTACTTTGCCTTTCGCTCATAGTCACTAATCTCAGGTATAAAGATTGCAAGTACGTTTAATATTTTAGCAAAGAATGCAATACAAGCGCTTCTACTTCGGAGTTTTTAGTTTTAACTAGCAATTTTATGCCCAAACAATATAACAGACGTGTTCTGAACGTGGAAGTTTCCGCAGTACATTTGTCTAGCCTAGTAATATCCAGCTACATTGCATAGGTTAAGAATATGATATCATATAATAAAATAACAAGTGGTTACAGACAGTAGCTGTTAACAGAATGTCTGAACAACAATACGATAGAAAAGTATATGATCAAGACCCTATTCAATAGGACTACAACTAGTCTGGGTATGTTGTAGAATGTAGGTACAGGTTAAACCGGTACCGGTAGGTTTTAGCAGTTATTGAATTGTCAGGTACTGTACTGGTATTGCCAGTTACTAAATGTCTAATTGTTCTTGTTTTTTTTTTTGTATTGTGCACTTTGGTAATGGTGAAATTTTTTTCACTTGGTGTAATTTTTCTGTGATGTTGACTAAACAAATTACTGGGTTCTTCACTACAGCTGTTTTAGTCTCAATATGTAAAGGATTCCCAGCTCAAAGTATGAATTGCTTCTTGGGTTGCAGGCACTAAAGTACTGTAGCAATGGCATTGTAAAGCTTTTCTAACATTAAACTTAAAATAGCTTAACTGCAAAATACTAGGCTTACTGTATTATGATAAGAAAATATACCGGTAGCGGCAGCACAAGTGAAATACCCTTGTACTGGTAGTGGTACTACCGATACCACTCCACCAGTACTTCACAGTTCACGTCTAGACGTGCTTGGGTTAGGGCAATTTGGCACTGGCACTCCAATTTAAGCCAGAATAGGTATTGGACACTAGTCTAATATTTTCTACACTGACAATCATTTTGTAAAAAGTGTAGGCAGTGTCTAGAGCACTTTTTGTTTTTGCTCTTCGATTTGCTATTTCTCAGGTTGGCATCGCTGCCCGGACCCTAACTCTAATGCAAGCAAGTTTCTGAAGAAAAAATCATTAAAAAACACAGCGTGAATTAAGCTGATCACGAGATTTGCCAGACGCGCTCAGCGCAGGCGCGTCGCCAGCGGGGGGGCATAGGGGGCATTGCCCCCCGATTTTTATTTTTGCCCCCCCTATTTTTTTCTCGCCCCCCCACTGTATTTTTTCTTAGAAGTGAGCATCGCCCTCACAGTTAAAATAGTGGTAATTTTAAATGTTCCATCCCCTATCCTGACATCGATTCTATTTGATTGATTGCATTTGAATAAGCTGAAGATGGCCACTGGCCAAAAACGATTTTAGTGAAAGTTTTTGTGAATATACGTTAGTTAAATATATTTTTTGGCTGATTCTTTGTTTCCGTCATGCAACTAAGTATCCTGACATCTATATTACAATCTAGGGTGCGGTACGCAGCACAATCTCGTGTTTTGGGTAAGGTTCAACAACAACAACAACAACAACAAATCAATTTAGTACGGTATAATAATAATACAGCTACCAGCAGTTTGTGTGTACTGTGTAGTAGGCGTGGCATGGTTGGTAGATTATGATGTCATATGCAGCAGCACTTATAGGTGAGGCCTTATTACAAGTCAGGTGTTGTGACTGTTAAAGGTAATGTACAGTAAGTTGGTGTAGACAGTAAGTTGGTGATTAGTGGCAGTACTTAAATTGTAAAATTTTGCATGGGGGACGCTTTGCAGCGTTGACCAAACTTCAATGGAGATTAAGTAATTCCGTTCCCGCAACTCAATGAAGACCAAAAAAAAAGAAGGTCTTCGCCGAAAATTGAAGTGTTTTTTCCCCAAAATCAGGTGAAGATCAAAAAAAGAAGGTCTTCGCCGTAGTTTAAGACTATAATTGGCCGGAATTTATAGGATTTATTCGTGCTGGCAGTCTCTTTTTTGTCTGATCATCCAGCGCTCAAATCTCGATGGGGTGAAGCTAAACCTCGATGGAGGGACGCTAGGGTTGCCAACCGTCCCGGAATGCCCGGGACAGTCCCGAAATTGACGTCTGGCGTCCCGTGTTGCGGACCGGGCCACGTCTATCCCGGAATTTACTGACAACCAAGGCGTTCTAACATATAAGGCCATATAAGCATGTCAGCTTCGTTCAAAAGTGGAAACGGATGTAACTCACGCGAATATTTTTGTAAATAATAGCAGTTTACATCATTCTGTATGCGTCACTCAAATAAAAATGAGTTGCAAGTAATGTTGTGGACGAGTGTTTCATCAACTGTGACGTTCTCACGACATAACAATCAAATAAGTTAAACAATCCTAAAATGGAGGATAAATCACCAGTCCCCTTAATTTGAAACGATCATTCGACTTCGTTTATCGATTAAAAAAACGCACGTACATTTTAAAACGGTTTTGTAGCTGTAAGCGTGAAAGGCAAGTAAAGAGAGCAGTTCAAAAGTAAAGGTGAAGGTATGACTAGATTGATGAGTTTGTATAAAGTTAGTTAATAGGCCTATTTACTATTTAGTTTACAGGTCTATATTGCACTCATCATCATCATCATCATCATCATCATATTTATTAATTTACCAAGTGACGTCATATCACAAGAAAAAAACTGCAACTTCCTCTAGGTCTATCACCAAAGCATTGAAAGATGCATTTCCTTTAAAACCAAACACACAAACTTGCAGAGTCAAAGCGATATTTAGTCACTTGGTGAGAAGACAGCGAAGGACCGAAAGGTCATCTAAGTCTACTGCCACCTCACCAAGTTAAGGTTAAAAAAAAAAAAAACAGCTTCTAGATTTTCTCAGTCTGCTACTTTCTATGATAAAAAATTTTACGCAAAATTTAAAACAAAGTGTTGCAAAGATATGTACATTTTGTACAGTGTATACACAAAACTCACAGTCACCATGTAAAGAAAATGCAAGACAACATTAGAATTGTTCTAACTCTAAGCATACTAAAAAATAAAAATGCTGTAACTACAGATTGGATAGAAATAAAATTAAAAAAGTTCATAATGCTTATTTATGTTTTATAGAATTTAAAGTGGGCAATTGGAGTGAAAAAAAACCTCCTTGCTTTGTTTTGTATTGTTTGCCAATATGTCATTAGTACTGGTACAATTTCCAATATCAGTATATATCAACCTCAGTCAGTTATTGCAAAATTACTAATAATTCAAGAGCACATCAAAATGAGAGATGACGTATTGTAATAAATGTGTGATAGATGAATGCACCAAACTCATGCTATTCAAGCAATAGAATAGGTTATTGTTGAACTCAAGCATAAATATGCAACTATGATTCCTGTAATTACTACTGCATTGCTGATAGAATGCTGTTATTCTAGCTTTTATCGGTTTCATAGTTTGATAAAAAATGAGCTTTAACAGCTTTTTTAAATCTGTAGAATGAAACTTCTTTCATACTGCTTGGAATTTCATTCCAAACTTTAATTCCTGCGAATGATAGAGACTTTTTCCCTAATCTTGTTCTAGTTCTTGGAAGAAAGAAGTTGCTTTTGTGGCTCAATCTTGTCTTATGTGTATAGCAGTTTTTTATTAGGTTAAACTTATCTGAATTTGCAAAAGATAATACATTATTGTGAATTTTGTACATTAGCTTTGCAGTTTCCAGAGAGTAAATATCCTTGAGTTTTAAGCATTTAGCTCGATAGAACAAAGGATTAGTATGCTCACGATATCCACTTCCAGTTAACAATCTGATGCTTCTTTTTTGCAGAATAAAGAGAGATGCTAATGTTGATTTTGAAGCAGTCCCCCAACTACTTATGCAGTATTGTAGATGAGAGTATATGAGGCATGGTAAAAAGATCTTAAGGTTTGCTCATCTACAAAGTGTTTTAATTGATTAAGGGCTCAAGATCCCCTTGCTATCTTTGAACATTGTTCCTTGATTTGATGTTTCCAGTTTAGATTGTCGTCTATGAGAACACCTAGATACTTTATGTGATGTGATTGCTTGATTGGATTATTATCTATTGATACTTTGAGTTTAGGTTTATTTTGTTTTGTTGTCACTACCATAAACTCAGTTTTATTAAAGTTAATTGGTAATTTATTCACCTTGAACCAATTGCTTACATTGACTAATTCATCATTAATATTTTGTTGCAGTGTTGAAACATTAGAATGGGAGAGAGTAAGGTTTGTATCATCCGCAAAAAGATGAATTGTGGAATTGGAGGCAAGTGGTAAATCATTGATATAAATATTAAATAACAACGGACCTAGAGTTGATCCCTGAGGAATACCGCAAATAACATCTCTTGACTTGGATTTATATTGATTTACAATTGTATACCGTTGACGGTCAGTCAGGTAACTTGCTAGTAACTGTAATGGTAATCCTCTAATTCCATACTTTTCTAGTTTCTTGATCAGTATTGTGTGATTGATGGTATCATATGTTTTTCTTAAATCTAAGAAAATAGCAGTGGTGGGCAGTAACTAGTTACAATTGTAACTAGTTACTGTAACTAGTTACTTTTTTAGTAACTGTAACTGTAACTTCGTTACTTTTTTCAGATGTAACGATATTTGTAACTAGTTACCAGTTTAGAGCCCTAAAAAAAGTTACAGTTACAGTTACTTTTTGTACAACATGCTTTGAACCAAATTACAGATTTTTTATGAATTCCATTCAAAATAATTGCATTACAAAGCCAACACAGGACGCACAGTCGCATGTCTGATCAACCATAACCTTTTATCCATATTTTCTTCACTGTGTTCACTGGACTATACATGTGGTTGCTGGTTAAAGTTTAAGTTAAAGCCGTCAGGCCTGTTTTTAGTCCAAATTTTTAATCACTAAAGTAACTGTAACTTGTAACTGTAACTGTAACTAGTTACTTTTTCAAATTTGTAACTGTAACTGTAACTTTGTTACTTTTTTTGCCAAGTAACTGTAACTTGTAACTAGTTACTTTTAGAAAGTAACTTGCCCACCACTGGAAAATAGAACATGTAATGAGCTTTTTATCCATATTGTCAAGTAGCTTATTGTAAATATCTGAAACAGCTTCATTTGTTGAGCAATTTTGCTTAAAACCATACTGGTTTGGACTAATCAAATTATTGCTCACAAAATAATTGTTTAGTTGATCAAGCAGACACTTTTCAAAAAGTTTGGCAAAAGGATTTAAAATAGAAATAGGGCGATAATTACTGCATAACTCTCTTTTGCCTTTTTTGAAAATTGGAACAATTTCAGCGGTATTTAACACTTTTGGAAAATATCCTGTTGATATGCATGCATTAAAAATGTTAGTTAGAACTGGAGCTATAACAGAACCTGACATTTTTATATACTTTGCAGGAATTCCATGTCTTCCTGTACTTTTTGATGGATTCAAAGCTCTGATGTAATTTACTACTTCTTCTTCAACTATTGGTTCTAGAAAAAACGAATTGCAACTACTCTGAATCAAAGAGGTGGCATTAGTTAGGTTGCACTGTTAGTGTGAGGCTTTTTTATGAGCAGGTTTTCATTATTAAGTCAGTTTTCAGGCTTACATGGCCTTCTAATAGGACGCCTTGCTGACAATTTCCTGTCTTGATCTTAGCTGAACTGAACTGATGATGAAAATGAACTTTCATATGTCATGCAATGAGTTTTATGACTTTATCAGCAAATACAAAGATCTTCTTAAAGCGGCGAAATCACAAAAAAAATACAAATTTAAATGCCAGGACCGATTTTTTGTTAGAGTTCTTGCAACTTCTTGGGAGGCATACTGCTCAATTTTTTTGTCGCGCTTTAGCAGCTCTACGCATCGTAGAGATAATAACAAAGTTAACGCATTGCGTTAAGTGCAACGAAGTTGAGCAGGATACCGCCCCTTATTTTTTGTTAGAGTTAGAACAAATGATGTACATTTTTTCTATTTTAGTTTTTTTTTGCATTTATGCTTCAAAGATTCACTATTTCGCACGTTTCTTTGATTATGATAAAATTATTTAGAGGCTAGGAGTTGGTTAATAACGCTGCTCGATCATCACTCTATGACGCGCTGCACGCACTGTTGCTTTTGATGTCATTCGTGTGTCGTAAGCTTCTTTTGCATCAGTTTTCAAATTCTAGGCGTTAAGGTGTCCCGGAAAGGTTAAACGCAAAGTTGGCAACCCTAAGTGACGCGTCCCCCCTACAATTTAAGTATTGATCAGTGGTATACGCATAGTACAAACCATCCGCAATGTACCGTGCAATCAATAGTTACAGAAAGGAGAATAGACTAATGCCTCCGGAAAAAAGTTAAGAATTCGATCGGTCATTTGCACTTTTAGCAGGGCCTACGAGAGGGGGGTTCAGGGGGTACATCGTACCCGGGCCCGGGCCTAGGGGGGCCCGGACTTAGGGGGCCCGGAAGAGTTCAGGTGTACGCGTTAAGTTTTGGTGTCGCACCCAGTGGCGTATCCATGGCGTATCTATGAGACTAAATTTGAGTGAAGACCTTTTTTTTTGCTCTTCACCTAATTTTGGGCAGAAAATCGGACTAAATTTCAGTGAAGATCTTTGTTTTTTTTTAGCTCTTCACCTAGTTTAGAATAAAAAATCAGAATAAAAATTTGCGCGAGTTTGGTGCCCGAAGAGATATGGGTGGCCCGGTATCGACCTTCGTACCCCCTGGAAAAATTTCTCTCAGAGGCCCTGCTTCTAGGCTACGTAGCAAAGGTAGGCTACGGGTAAGCAAACTTAGCAAAAGTGAGTTGAGTTGACGAGCCCATGTCTGGAAGTGCAAGGCCTTAGCTTAGCAACTCAAACCATACTGTATTTTGATTGGGATCTTGTTCAGCAGTATGAGTAATCGATCTGCAGAAACTCTGAGCTAACAGAGAAACAGACTGCAGTCTTCCCCCAAATCGGAATCCATTGACCAATTCTTTGATAACTAGACTACAGGAATTTTCTGACTTTCAGATTTGCAAGAAGTGTCCATTACCGTATAGTTCATTTAACTAGATCGATTAGTACCGGTAGCAAAACAAACTAAGCAGTGTTCTTGACACTAGTAACGGCATTGATATCTGGGATTTTGAGTAAACTTTAGTAGCCTATAGTACCGTTTTGGCTGTTTGGTGCTACTATTTGTGATGATTTTTTCAGAGCAGTTATACAGTCCTGGTGCATTACCGATTCAGTAATCAGTAATGCCGATCCATATTGACCATTGGGGGACGATTTAAGGAGTTGGTCTACTTTTTGATAATTTTGAGCATTGGGGGGAGGGATGATACTCAAACTGGAGATTTTCGGAGCAAAGTTCAACGCTTATTTTCGCCAATATCAGCAAGGAAGTACGCAAAAACGTTTACTAAGGTTTGGAAGGAGTGCTGGTGGCAATTAAGAATTTTCAAACACAAAAGTTATGGTGAGACGGCTTTAAAGACAGCTAGGGGGTCTTGGGGGCGCTGTGAGCTCCCCAGCGAAGTCCAAAATCTTTAACTTTTTCGACCTTTTTTCGAGGATAAAATGCATCGTTTAGTAACGTTGCAAGTTGTAACACCAAAGTTACACACCGTATCGACGCGAACTATTGGGAGGGATACAGCAGAAATTCTTTTGGGGGATACCATCCCCTGGATCGGCACTTTTGTGTCTTAATGAAGTTATACGCAATGCAGAAACAGAATTGGCTTTCAAGTTTAATGCTAAATTGTTTATTTTTCTACTTTGGCTTGTAATACACAATTGTATATTATTAGCTACAGTATTCATCATAGAGGTACCGATTTTAAATTTTGCTCATATTTTTTTCTGGAGTTTCCTATCGTCAGTCGTTTCTAGCCGTTATGATAGCTGTAATCATGTTTAGTTAAATGAAAAGATTTACACTATTTTTTCAGCAATTGTTGAGTTAGCGGCTTTGTCAATATTTCAATATGTCAGAGACAGTCTGCTTTTTGCATTTATTCAAAAATCATTCAAGGTAGTTTTTCATGCGCAGTTATTAACTTTTCATATTATTTAGATTAATTCTATATGTTTACCAACGCGATAGCAATAGAATATGCCCAAAATTTTTGTGGCAAGTTTGTGTCTTGCTTTAAACGATGTGGTATAATAACCGATATGATCCCATGTTGTTCTTATGTAAAAGACAAAGACAATCATGCACGTCAGATAGGCATTAAATAAATATACGGTTTAGTAATCGTTTCATTGCAGCCTAAGTAGTTAATTTGTAAAAAAAGCTGAAAATGGTTCTGTGAACTTAATCAACGTCAAATAGCTGTATTACTCAAAGGCGAAGCGAAATTTACAACCCCGCCACACAAACAACCTACTTAATTTTTAAAATACTGCAATAATTTACCGTCAAAACTTTGCCCCTCCCGGTTTTCAGCTTTGCCCCTCCGATCACGCTGAGCTGGCGACGCCCCTGGCTCAGCGCGAATCGAATCCAGCCGCGCAGCAGAGCACACGCGCGCCCTTACCAATACACCACAAACGCAAGGCTGCAGATTTGTCAAAATGCCGTATTTAACTCGAATTAATGATAAAAAAAGCAATAGATCTAAATGAACGGTGCTGAGCCTTTTCATATTGGAAACCGATGCTCTAGATACTACCAAAAGTTCAAGTAAATTTACTTTTGTACAAACGTAGTGTAATGTAGAGATGGCAACAGCGCCGCGTACGCGGCCGCGCATTGTTGCTGGTGCACCGCGCAGCGTGGCAACTAAAATCTGTATTACGTCACAGCGTCAGCGCAGCGCCGCGTACCACAATTTTTTACATTTTTTTTTACAATTATTGCTGGTAAATTATTTCTTGATCTCCAACAATGGTTAGTCGTGATGCAACTATAATATGAATCGAAAAGAATAACAAATCATATTTTGACATTACATATGTTTAGGCTACTAATACAGTAAAAGATGCCTTCGGTTCAAGTTTATTTTTGCAGAATTTGGAGCATCCTAAAATAGACTATTTTGGCTACAACAAACTTAGTTTTGATTGGCTGAACATGTTTTTTGTCACCAACAAAAAGATTTTGGTTTTGGTAGGCTAGGTTAGGAAAAGTTTAGGATGTTTGATGAGAAAATGGAAGAAAGGCAGACAAAAAAATGTAGATGAAGCAGGTTTGTGGGAAACAATTATGAGAACAGAGGCACATAGCCTAGCCACATACCCACCCTGTATGCAGTAGGCTTATGATATTGGTACAACGCTTGCATTTTACTTTTCAGAGTAACAGAGTTAGTTTAGTGTAGCCTATAGTATTCATCTATCGGTCATGGCATAAAGCATTACGCTTTGAGACCTATATGTCTGTAGCCTGTCTGATATGTGGTAGAATAGGAAGACTAAGCTACACAAAGTTGCAATGACAGAATAGTCTACGTGGTAGTAGCAGATGATTAGAGGGTTCTCGGTTCACGAATAAGTAAGCTATTGGCAGCTTACCTGATATTGAATACCCATTTATAGGCTTACTTTGGGAGGCAGCAAAGTTGTTCTTATCAAGTTGGACAGTTAAATATGAGTGTAGTAGCTTGTGACAGCATGCTTAGCACGTCATATACCCATAGGTGGGCAAGTTAATGCAAAACCTTAGCTTCGTTAACCACTAGTCCGTTAACAAACTTCACACCTCCGTTAACGTTAATCCGTTATTTTCAGCTTTAATTAACGGAAGTTAATAAAGTCCGTTAATCCGTTAACATTTTGCGTGTAATTTACATTTCGTTTTATTCACTCGCTTCTAGAACACGTATTGACGCTGTTGAGCTGAATGTAAGAAAATATTTATCGCTATGGTGGTCTATTTGTGTTTTGGAAGTTACATTTTACAGTCTAATCTAATTTCAAGATAAAAACAAGTTCAAATACACAACGAATATGCAAGATATTAACGATAAAAACCTTAACGGAAGTTAAAAGAACTTAACGGAAGTTACTTTAGTTCGTTAACAGCACTTAACGGAAGTTGATTTAGTCCGTTACATGAAAAAACTTTTTAACGGATTAACGAGTTAGTGAAAAAGTTAGCTTCGTTATTAACGGATTAACGATTAACGGACTTGTGTCCACCTATGCATATACCATTATTTGGGCTATTGGTTCAGGATAAATACAGTAGTTTCATAAATCATCAGGTAGACTGGTAGATTGTTTTTGATTGCCAAAACAAGGTTCAGAAAACCTGATAGAAAACACACACAAGGCAAATAAAAGCAATATAATTAGAACGACTGATCTCGCGTCGCGTGTTCTTTGGTTTTTACTCGGCCATTTTCAAAATTAACGAGTGCGAAGTTTCAGACTTTTACTTATAACTCGAGAACAGTGAGGTCTAGATGTATGAAATTTTATCAGCAGTTTGAGATTGATAAGTTGTTTGAGCCAAATTCTGAGTCAATGAGTCACGTGACTTCGGTTTTAGAACCCGAAAACCACGCTGAAAACTTGGTATAAAAACCGGTCTCATTCAAAAACGGCTTAAATAGAGCAAAAAATATTTCACACGGTTATTATATGTCTTAAGGTACTTTTTTATCCCTACCAACCCATTTTTGGCCACGATGAGTTTTTTTTTTCTTTTTTTTTTCCTTTCTAAATCTTGTGTGCTCTTTTTCTCCTAAACCACAACACATCGAAATCTAATTTTTGTGTAAAGTTGCTAAGCTGCAAACGCAATTTTGTCTCCCAAAATTTTTTGGGGCCACTCCTCCAAAAACCCCCAATATGGAGCTCCTAAAATTAACTTTTTTGATTGCTCAAGCTGAGGGATAGTTTTTTTTTATATCAGTGGATATTTAAGCTACAATTAATGTTTTGACATACTTTGGGGGTACCACCCCTCCAAGGGCCCCCGAATAGACCCCCCAAAAATCAATTTTTGATTGGCTCGAGTCTCAAAACCCCAACTAAATAATAATTATCAGCAAATGTTTAAAAAAACAAATAGTTTGGCATGGGTAAAGAAGGCCACCCCTTTAAAAACCGTCCAAAATGATGCCCCAAAAATCAATTTTTTTTATGTCGAAAGCTAGAGAGCTAATTTTTTTCTGATGTTTGTGGAAATTTGAAGAATACATAACTTGCGGTGTGGTGCAGCGTGAACTTAGTTGTGTTTGTTTGCGGTGCGGTGCAGCATGCGGACAAGGTTTGCGGACACAGCGCAGCATGCAGATGCATTTTTTGTTATCCACGCCATCTCTAGTGTAATGCACACAGTTGAGAAAACTGGCAGTATACTGTACACAATAACATAACTGCTAAAACCTACCGGTACTGGTTCAACCTGTACACGATACCCAGACTAGTAGAAGGTTCACTGAAAAGGTCTTAGTAACCCTTCGTTTTTATCACGTTGCTGTTCAGACATTCTGTTAACAGCTACTGTCTGTAACCACTTGTTATTTTATTATATGATATCATATTCTTAACCTATGCAATGTAGCTGGATATTACTAGGCTAGACAAATGTACTGCGGAAACTTCCACGTTCAGAACACGTCTGTTATATTGTTTGGGCATAAAATTGCTAGTTAAAACTAAAAACTCCGAAGTAGAAGCGCTTGTATTGCATTCTTTGCTAAAATATTAAACGTACTTGCAATCTTTATACCTGAGATTAGTGACTATGAGCGAAAGGCAAAGTACAGACGTACGTCATCAGAGCGTTAGCCAATCAGAATCGACTTGCGGTTCACGCAGTTTTTTGCAGATTTCATCAAAACTATAAAACGTAGCGAGCTCGTTTTTTTTGCAAAGTCTTAGAATTTTGTGGTGTATTTTATGATATATAGCCTCGTTAGGCCGAAGTTTCCCTTTAAAAAAAGTGAATTTTCTATGTGAATTTTCAACCATGCAAAATGGTGTGCCACTAGCATACATAGCACGCACCAGCAATGCATTTAGTTTTTCTTGCTCGCTTGTGGACATTTTGTCAGCAAAGTGTACCAGTGTCGAGTGTGCATCTATTTGCTTCGGTTTCTTTGGAATTGGTTTTGCAGAACTTGTGGAAAAATCAAACAGCCAATTTTCAATTTCACTTGCTTCATCATTGTCCTTTTCTGTTGTACTGGTGGTTGAAACATGTAATTTAGCTAGATATTTGTCTTTGACCAATTTAGGACAGGAGATACATTTCTCAGGAGTTTTCATTCTTGAACCATTTTTGACTATACACTGCTTTGACAAAACTTACTCTGTACTCTTGGAACTTTGGTATCTGAAGTTGACGCGTCTACAAATAATTTGCTCACATCAAGTTTCTTTCGACCAGGCATTTTAATTTCCGAACTACTGACTAGTTTTTAATTTAAGTAAAATTATATGCATGATAAAAAATAAACAAAAGTAATGATAACATTGTGGCTCTTGGATATGAATTGAGAGGGTTTACGAAAACATGGTAATATTGAGAATAAGCCTAATGTGGTCTGGGCTAGCCAATAGCGTTTTAGAAAATTTTCCACAAGTAAAGAAAGAAAATTCACACCAATAAAGAACTGCAAATTTGATGTTTTATAGCGATGGTTCATAGTAGGTATTGCTTACTTATACCTGTTCACTTTTGGATTAAATGCACACGGTTTGTTGGTTACTGTTCCAAGCAACTTGACAATTAAGCTTTCAGTTTTTATGGCAATTTTCGGGAAAAGTACAGGCTTCACTTTTGGTTTATGTTTGCTGCATCAGTGCTTGGGCTTGGGTTGATTATCTCACTAATGAAAAGAAAATGAACAGTTTTGTATGAAGCATAGGCGTAGCCAGGGGAGGGGCCCCCCCAATCAAAATTCCACTAACGACAAAAAGTTATGACAACATAGCCTGGCGATGTTTAGTTGCAGTTTTTTTTAGTAATTACGCACATAACAGTAATTAAACAGTAAAGTAACAGTAAAGCTAACGGTTTCGGCCAAAAATCACTCTCAATTTCGGTGAAGACCTTTTTTTTTTTTTTTTTTTTTGGGGGGACCACCTGATTTTGGGCGGAAAAAACGTTCGAATTTCCGATTTTGGCCGAAAAATCACTCTCAATTTCGGTGAAGACATCTGAATTTTTGAGGGTTTGTGCTTAAAATCCCCCCCACCAAAATTTTCTAGATCCGCCACTGGTATGGCCCCCCCCCAATCAAAAATCCTGTCTACGCCTATGGTATGAAGTATTGTTATGCTAGATTGTATCGCTTGACTAGGCTATTTCTGGGTGCTAGATAGGCTTAGAGTACCTGTATCGTACACTATAAAAACTTACTATTCAGTACCGTACCAAACTAACCACCTGCGCTGCAAAAAGTTATGACTTGTGGAGAATTTCCTGCCGTCGCCAGCTTACAAGGTCGAAAGTTCGTCTTATATACACCTGTTTTTGAAATCGTGTTATCTATCATCAAGTTACATTTCAAAAGTTGAATTATTGTTTCCGCGCTTACTCATAAACCCAGCAGGGAGCACGGAGACTACCCAGGGCATGAACTTACGACCCACGTAGTCATGAAGAAAATTTACACAGCATGCAATAAGCCTATGCTACACCATGCTGCTTAGGAAATCAATGTCTGAAATTATTGTCTCTGTGATGTCATTTAGGTGTGGCCAGTTTTTAGCTTTAATAAAATAACAAAAAATATACCTTTTTTCTGTGCGTGCTTTAAAAATCACAGTTTGCTTTGTTTTTATTCATTCAGTGAAATTTTTTGAGACATACGTTTAACTTGTTGATGCATTTGCTAGCGCTGGCAACGCATCTATTAAAAAACCCCGTCTACCCTGTCTACTCCGTCTTTGCCCGTCTTGCAAAATGCTTTTGATTGACTGTTTTCTTTGCTTGCAATAAAGTTGTCCATTGAGATTACAACTACTTTGTTTTACTGTCGAAGAAATAGGCGGGTTGGGAAATTGATCCACTTATCAATTTCCAAGATATGAGTTCTCAGGGTCTGAGTTATCCAACTTGCTATACTGTATTTAAAGTTATTTTTCGAAACGACACTGTTACATTTTCCGTTCAGTATTTTTCTGTTGGTTATTTTGTCAAAATTTAGCTTTGCTTGAAAAATAATTTTTCGTTTTGCAGCTTATTGTTTTGATAAGATAAGCATTCCTTTTTAGCTCGATAATTGTCTCTGAGTTATAAATTATGTCAAGTTTCGTAAAAACCTCTGATAAAATTTTGCTTTGATAGCAAGTTTGGTATATCTTTGTAGGGAGTAGATGTATAAGTGTCTTTTGAGTAAATGTAAAAATCTCTTTGTTTGGGAGGCGTTGGCCAATTTTTCTTTTTTGGAAATAGTCGTGTTGTTACGCTTAAGGTTGATCGTGAGGTTTGACCGATCTACTGGCTTTATTACATACATGCAAAAAACAAAAACAAACAGGTAGTTAAAACACCTCCATGTGCTATCAGCATAGTCACTAATATTTATTGACTAAGCTGGCAGCTGTTGGAAAACCGCAATTGTTTTCCAACACCAAGTGTCCCGCAGCGCGCAAGGACCTTCACCTCTTCAGTCAAAATTCACAACCTATTGAATTCACAACCTATTGTTGGATATAAGATTTTCTTCAGCGTAAATAAAACTGACGAGGCAAAAACTTACCGAGGTTCACTCTTTTAACTAAAGTAAATTAACATTATGACTAGTAGCTTTAAAAGAAATCAGCGTCCTGCTACTAACCATTCCAATGACAATTTGACGCCTCCACGGGTACAACGAACCGAAGACTACACAAAGCACAGATTCTGGAGGCAATTTACAAACTTCCAAATTAAATTATTACCGGTCCCAACGTGTTGCAAAATAACGTGCAATTGATTGCCAGGAAAACAGTGTGATTTGATGATTACACGCGAATTTGTGAACAATCAATAAAGCAATTAAACGCGGCGGTTTTAAGCACCAACGTCCAAAGTCAAAGGTTCGGTTCTCTTAAAGATAAATAACATTATGCCCATACTTTAACCTTATTTGTAACGGGAAGGGGGCAAATTTGCCCCCCTCTCAGTTATTTTAATATAGCTCCTAAACGAAAAACAGTTTTGCTTTGATTCACCCTGACTTTGAATCAAATTTAATAACACACATTTTCAGAAAATTTGGGGTTAGCTGGAAGCCGGAAGTGACATCATTTTTGCCTTTGTTAGAGGCACTTAAGGAGTTTCATACAGGTTTGAGCACAATGCATGCTTATCAGTGCGCTTACTCTATTTATTGTACTGCGTAATCATTATCAATGTTAATCTTCAGCTGGAATAAATTTTATTAACTGATAAAGGCATTGCATCATCTTTTTGCAGTGCAGGTTGTTAGTTTAGTTTCATAAACAAAATATATTTCATAAACAAAACGTCATTGATGACGTCATAATTTAAAAATATTGCTTTTTTTGGTGTTTCTCAAAATAAACTGCGTTTTTATAAACAAAATAATCATTTTCATCAGCTGTTGAATAATAAAATGAAAATAATACTGCAGTATTCTAAAATTTTGTGAATTATACTATATCTCAATTACAAAAAATTACTAATAATAATCAACACAATATATTAGAGATGACGTCATCATGCATGTAACGTTTTCATGCATGATGACGTCATCATCTGCGGTGACTTTATCAGAGGTGTCTTTAAAATAACAAAAGTCCAAACTGAAAATAATATTCAGCAACATTTAGACAAATTTGCATGCTGTTATAAGGATTTACTGGTTTTGATGATGTCATCATCGTTTTCGTGACGTCAGAACCTCAAAATATTTATTTTTAAAAACTTAAAAAAAAGGCTGCAACTAGCAAAAAATCTTACTTTTATCGCTTACCAATTAATTTTTAGATAGGGGGGCAAATTTGCCCCCCCCCCCGGTACAAATAGGGTGTAAAAATAGCCCGGTACATATAGGGTTAAAACAGCTGAGCTGGAACAACAGCACGTAGGTTTTTTTCTTTTATAATAGGAATTTTTCAAAAAGGGGTTTTAACTACCTGTTTGTTTTTTGCATGTATGTAATGCAGTCATGCTAAGCCATTAGTGATGCAGTTTAACTGTTAATTTCAACCATTAATTTTTGTGACGCAAATGGCTATGGAAATACTGCTGTGGATATTTTATTGCGGTCGACCAAAGATTTGGCAAGTGCTGTTACTTATTTTTTCTTACTTACGTTGAATCGAAAAACCTGCTTGTATTGTAATTTGTAATTGATTGAGAACATTTTTATTGATAATTAATCAACGACCTAAGACCGCAACCTAAGAAAACGAAACTATGTATTAATAGATTGGTTTATTCTTGTCGATCAAACTCAGGGGTTCACAACCTTTTCTCCACTGCTAGCCGCAAAACATCCCATAAATGCACTAACGGCCGCCACTAGTTAAGGTCATTTTTTACGAATTTGGGTTTTAAGCTTTACAATTTAATTGCCGTAAATGCTGTCGTAAAAACTTGTTCTCACTGCTATTCTCCAAGTCAAGAATATTCACGTTATTTATAGGCAAAAGGAACAATCCCGAAAAATCTAAAAATGACTAACTCGTTCGTAAAAATCATACCATTGTGATGACACAATGAGAAATTTGTACATGGCATTGAACTAGCGTAATTGTGAAGTAACAAAGATGAAGTTTCGGGAATAAATTAGTTAAAATAATTGTGACGTTGAAAAGTTACGCAACTATCGAATAGGAATTTTCTGGAAAGGACTCGCTAAGCCAAGTGTAAGCGGCAAATAGTTACGCATTGGTAAATAAACAGCGCTAGCATATTATCGTCTTAATTAAATGCACAGTTACCGATCGTAACTGTTCCTAACAGACTGTTATTTCTTAACAGTTACGTCGGAAAACATTTTAATCAATGCACGGCCGCCACAACGTGCATTTGGAAGTGCAATTTCACGGTCGTAAAAAATCCTTTTAGGGACACGTGCTGCCGTAAGGCCGCAGATTGTGCACCCCTGATCCAGCTGAACTTAAGAATTTTTCTGCCATTTAAATGTCAAAATTGCTGTAGGCCATTCAGCACGCTAGCTCTCTTCATTACATTAAAATTGCAGCTGTCTATTCTGGGCAAAAGAAGTGCACTTTAAATTAAATTCAGAAAAGAGGAAATTGAGGACGTATAAGAAGCTCTGCATTGAAAAAGAAAGAAGCTATTTTGCTAAACTATGGCGAAACAGTAAAAACAATTTGCTGCTAGAATAAATTCATTCGACAAGCCTCAAAGAGGACAAGCACTACATTGCATTTAAACGGGCCTTACATCTGTACTTTCTTACACCAACAACCGAAATTGATCAAATTTAGAAATAATTATTTATTCTGTATTCATAATGATGCTTTGAAATGACAACAAAACATCGATTGACGTCACTATCGGCAGAGAATTGTGCAGTGGAAATACATTTTAAAATGCAGAAATTGTGTTTTTTTCAATGAAAAACACACCGTTTATCACCTTTGTTTCATCAAAAGACTAAAAAACAAAAAAACAAAACAAAAATAAAACAAAAAAAACACGGCTAAAAAAAACAATCGCAAAAACAACTGTTTTTTTACATCTAAACAACCTTGTAATCAGGGGTGGAGCCAAACCGAAATGATTGTGGAGGACAAAATCAATAAAAAAATCAAGCGTATTTTTTCTAGAACCTATCAAAAAAATGTTCACTTTTTGTCTTAATTTAGATTTTAAAACAATGAAAAGAGAAGGAAAAATTCATAACAAGTTGCGGTGTATTTCAAAATAATCTAATACTATCAATCAAAAATATGATTCATCATCAATCGTTTAATTCGTTAAAACGATACAAAACGATTGTGAGGGATACATGTAAACTCGATCGGATAATTCGATTTTGACGCAAAATGCATCGATTCAAAATTTGAATTTTTAGATCGATTTGTTTTGCCGAATCGTGTTCATGTAAACAAGCTAAATGACATACTAATATACGGTACAAATTTAGCTAAGTGGTTTGGGTGACCGCTGTAAGCTCCCACAGCGAATTCAAAGCCAACACATGTTAAGCTTTTATATGGTCTGAATTGTCGCAGATAAACTGAAAATACTCGATAGGAAAGTGACAGTTTTTGCAATTTCTACACTTAAAAAGGCATGTGGTCGGAAATTTTTTGGCTCGATTTTTTCTCAAAAATTTCGACAGATCTGAAGACTAACTTCATCAAATTTGAGCTTTCTACGATCAACCTTCTGTTCCTGAGATATAACAGATTATATTTCCCCTTAGAAAGTCTTTTAACTCTTAAAAATTTGGCCAGAATTGCCAATTAGAAACAAAATTTGTAAAAGTTCTTCATGTTCCTGATTCTAAAGAAATTTTTGCGGTAGAGCTCGTATGTTAAAACAAAGTATACGTTTAAAACTATAAAAATAGCAGCTTTAAGCCAGCTTTCCAAAATTTAATTGTCTGTCACAAAACTAAAAAATGGCAACGCTCAAGTAAGGGGAAAACGGCGAACTGCAATAACTTGAAAACGGGAAGGCGGAAAAACTTCAAGTTTGGTGAGAAGGTATTTAAGGCTTATCCCTACATTTTGGTCAAGAGTGAAAAACTTAACTCGAATGCCCTTTTAAAAATGCTGGTCAGATAAACTTCACATAAAAATTCTAAAAGCACACATTCTGTTAACTTTGCATCCAGTTGATGCGGGAGCGTTTTGGACCAGAGGGTCAACTTGACAAAAGCTTGTTAATCGCTGAGGGGTTTTCACCCCACTCTCTCTTGGTAGCACTCAGCAATTATGCATCTAACAATTATCGGACTTACATCGAAACCACCCCATATAGCTCGGTCACATAGAAATTTAAGCCAAATATGCATGCTTTTACTGTAAAAGTGTTTTGAATTTAACTAGAAAATAAGAGGGGCTGAAGGGACTATAAGTGATTCGATTCTGTTAAAGAGCTTTTAAATGTCAGCAATTAGCTCTTTTCAATTACGTTCTACAACCGTGCAAAGTGCAATCAAAATGGTGTATTAATGGCGCTTCAAAAAAACAAAAAAACACATCACCATGTGTGAGATGTATAGTCAAATTTAGCTTCGGGTTCATAGTTCGCTCTTCCTTAGCAAAGCCCTCGTTACGCACCTTGATTAGATTAGATTGATTAGACTACAAGCGGAAGTTTCTGAGCGGAACCTCCATTTTTTGGAGGCCTTTAGGGAAGGGTTGGGTACGAAGTTTCAAGCCACTGGGCGATTTTTGTGATTTAAGAAAAAAATTAACAATTTTTGACACCATTTGAATAAAAATGTAGTACCGTTTTGGAGCAATCTGAAATAATATTGCCTAATCAGCTGACATTATCAAGCAAAACTGTACAATAAAGGTGAACATTGCAAGATAAATTTAAATTGCATATAGTAGCGCATGCTTTGTCAGACCTGCATCATTAAAAGAGACCTGTAATGGCACTTGGAAAATATTTCAAAAATAGCGTTAATTTATTTTGAACCCAGCAGCATAAGCATGACTCTAAAAATCCATTGGCTTTCGAAAAATCGCAAGTGTAATGTTTTCTGCTTCTATATTCGCTTTTTTTCTTGACACTTTCTTGCTCTTATGGCAAAACCCAGCCAAACTGAACACCTACCAAAAAAGTAGAGCCTCATTGCCGTCATAATCACCAAGACAATGAAACATTAAATTTGCGATTTTTCGAAAGCCAATGGGTTTTTAGAGTCATGCTTATGCTGCTGGGTTCAAAATAAATTAACGCTATTTTTGAAATATTTTCCAAGAGCCATTATAGCCCGCCTTTAAAATATGCTTTTAAAAATTGGAAGTGGTGTGCAAACTGTGTATGACACTGTAAATAGCTCCTACATAACACAGCAAAAGATTGGTTCATTTTAAATAGACGCTAAACCCTTTCCACCAAAAGCGGGTTTTGATGAATTCTGCAAAGCCAAAAGCCCAACAATGATAATACGTAAAATTAGCACAGTAGCCAATAATTTCTTGTTCATTTTGTCACAATAACAACCACACTCGGATTATCATACACCGGTATATCAGTAAATTTAGAAAAATTCTTAAAATGTGTAAAAAGAGTGGAGCTACTGAGGTAGTCTATGACGCAGTAAATTTGTTTTGGGATAAGTTGAACCTAACTCATACTTAATGACGTCACCCTCTTTATCTTTAAAAAAACATCGCATTTGGGAAAATCGGAAAAATGACCTTAAAAGTGCGAATGGGAAGGACATGTCCTCCTTAGTTCTCCCGGGGCGCCGCCTCTATTTGCAAAAAAGCATTTTCTGTTTTCCTTTCTCTGCAAAATATTTGTTGAAAATATGGCCAATTAGGTGATTGAAATAGATCACACGATGATTGTGTAATTCAAGCTGTAACTTACTAAAAATTCGGTTGATCTGAAATTATTCTTGTCGAGCTTACTCTTAGAATACCATTTTTAGCATGAATTTGAGTTGGTCCTAGGCAGAAGCTCGAAGTATAGCTGTTCAAGCAACTGTTCAAGTCCTCTCTCAAAATACGGCCTTAAGTCATTAAGTCAACCACCACATGGTTTCTGTATCAAACTCTCAGTAACACTACTGATATATTACACATTTACACACTTACTTGAAAATTTCTAAAAACTGTAGGATTGAACTGAATTTAAAAAATGAATAAGCCAATGTTTCCGCAAAGAATTCGAATCTATGATATCAGCAAATTTTTATTTGAATTGGAAAATTTTCGAATCAGCGACTTGAAAGAAACATTATAGATGTTGAAAGCTTGAAACGTACTTTAGAATGGTTTGAGTTTTGTCAACCTTACTAAAAATACGAACAAATTTTTAAGCAAAAACCCAAAATGTATGCATTATAAACCCGTACATCTTCTAAAATTCTGCAGTTTCGCAATTCATCGCTATTACAGTTTTGTATTGTAATGGGACACTTTTATTCAAGATATGTTTACACAATTTTTATACTTTTTGCTGTTTTAGATTTTCTTGTGGTTGAGCAACGCGTTCGACTTTGGATTGGGAGACCTGATGTTCAAATTTCGGGCCGGTCAAATCGGACACAGCGTTGCCAACGGCTCACCACCGCTGCAACATTTCTTCGAAAGGAGCTGCATTGTTAGGGCACAACGACGCAGAGATGAGCTCCGCAAACTCTTTACACCCTTCGGCGTAATACAGCTAGTATAATGAAAGGTTTGTTTTGATTTTATTTTTTACGAATAATGGACTTATCTAAGTTCAAAACGTTTAAAAATTTTATGTTTCAAATAAGATTTTTTATACGTTTTGTTGTTGTAGTCATGATACACTGATATGAAAGACAGATAACGGGATTACTTACTAACAATATTCTTTTCAGTGATGCAGTAATAATCATCGCTACGAGGACACTCTACAGACCTTAGATCTCCAGCTTTTTCCGGATCACAGATTTGATTTTGTCTTGCACCACACTGATAGCATTCTAACGCAGTAACTGAGATAAAAAAAAAAAAATAAAAGTTTTTATGGCATTTGCTGTACTGAGACCCATCCTCAACCCACAGGTCATTAGAATCTGCTAGCGATTAGACGCTTCCGTGCAATTCGATCAATTGAAATCACATATTCTCCCGGTTAATAGTCGTGGACTTTGGGGGCAAAATTATTAGGTTATGTGTGTTACACCTTCAAAGGCGTAGTCAGGGGGGGAGGCTCAGGGGGCCCGCCCTCCCTCCTAATTGAAATACGAGTCATAATAAAACTGAGATAAAAAATCCTATTGTTTCTAAGTTTCAGTTTCTTCAGCATTTTTCGTGTACAACATACACGCGTGCAACAGTAATTAACAATAATATAGACGACCAGTGGACCCGGGCCCTCTCAGTTTAATTTTTACAAACCAATGCACATGAGTAACCCGGGTAAAATTAGGAGCTTTGTAATAAAAGTTGCTATCTCAGGCCCTCATCTAATCCTATTATAAACGTAATGCAATAACCATGGGTGGATTACCATACCGCACAGTGCCAGGGGCCCCGCGCTCAGATGGCAAGCTTTTTTTTTGGTCTTCACATATATTTGGCAGAAAGATTTTGCAAAAATCTCCAAAGTGCCAAAGGCCCCACGCAATGTAAACCTGGCCCGGTCAATAACATGGTTAGTGAGCGTAAGCATTTATTGTGCCATTTTTTCTATAACAATTCATCTCCATCTTGCCAGTTTTTATACTTAAAAATTAGCTAGGAGAAATGCTTATTGAACAAATTACTGAATTTCACTGTAATTGAGAGGGCCTGGGCCACCCGATCGTACTTGTGCTCCTAAAACTGGTTATTTTCATGGCAAAACCAAAATCTCTAAGAAATATCTTCAAGTGAATTATTTTACTATTAACTGCTAAAATATTGCAAGAGGCAATGTACCTTACCACCACGTACCTGGGCCAAATCACTAACAAAATTTAACCCCAAGCTGCAGGATTTTAAACGTGTTTTGGACTTAAATTGCAAATATAAGTAGAATCAAACAATCTAATTTTTTTAATTGGCTTTCAAACGTTCAAAATCTAGTTCTTGCAAAGGGCTCTGAACACGTGCGGAATGTGATCCAATACTTTAAAATAGCTTGTTTTTCCTAAATATCGTTTTTCCAAAAAAAAAGGCTTCTGGAGCTTAGTCCCCAGACCCCGTTTATGATACATTTATTTTACATTAGTGTACTCAACACGTTTCCCAATTTAGACATTTTCACTTTTTAACTTTGGTAAACCAGACCACTGCTTCTGGTCTTCTGTTCTACTATTTGTTTGTCCCACAAAAATTTCCTCTTTAGAAAATTTCTGATGATGTCATTGCATGTGATTTTGGTTTGGGCTCCCTCCCCAATCAACAATCCTGGCTACGCTTATGTACACCTTGGTGTTTTACATTATTTTGAAGATTCCAGCAATTTCGATTTTAGTTGATGCCGCAATTGCTTGAGTACGTCATTATCCTTATATTGGAAGTTTCTCCTATTTCAATAAATTTCACAATTTGATTCTACAAAATCTTGAGAAATAAAATAAAACAGATAGCACAAACTATATCAAATTGACAAAATGACATTATTAAGTCGTTATAAATTAATTTTGTGGTAAATTTGCTTTTTTATGCTGATTTTAGCTTTCTTAAAGGTTGTTTCAATATTGCTTTTTGTATACAACTATACTGTTGTTTGATGACGTATTACGTGACCTATTACGTCACTACTGATGTAACATTGACGTCACTAAATTAATAGCAATCAAAAAACACACAAATAAAATGCATTACTTCAAAAATATTAGCAAAGGATTTGACTAAGAATGACTCCGTAATTTTAATTGGGGCACATATTTTGTTTATACTGTAATCTTTTGTAATTAACAAAACACTAACTGCCCAAGTAAATGACGTCACTAAATTGTCTGTAAGCGTTATTCACCTAATATATCGGGTTAAGGTATTCTGATGAAATCTAGCGAAATAGCGTCGATATAAACGTATGTTGACTACTTTTATTAAATGGACAAACTTCGCTTTCATTTTTCAATTTAAAGGAAGTCATTTTCAACAGAAAAAGGAGCATTTTGAGAGAAAAGGGGCATAAGTACTCCTTTTTGACGTAAAATAAGGTTAAAATAAACTAACTTTTCATGAATTACACAAACAGATTGAACTATGAAGTTATTGCAGATCGATAGAATAATCGGAATAACAAAAAGCAGTCAAAAAGGGTCGAGGGGAAATTCAGAAACCAGACATCAGATTGATGCTGTTGGCTGGAAAACAAAAAAACAAAAACAAACGATGTCAAATAATAATGGCACAAGACATGATCGAAGCAGCATAATTCATGATAATGCATGATTATAAAACTACTATAGATTGGAAACTGAATTAATTTCTTTTTTCAACTTTTTTCGTTCGAGTGCAATTTCTTTCAACAATATTTAGTGTCCTCGATCCTCTTCAATCTGAAACTTTAAAGAGTCTAATTCGTAGGAATCCTAGATTGATTGGGATAGAGAAAGTACATCAGGGGCAAGTGCAAGCAAATGACTTTCTCATTTGGTAATTTTTCTGACTTGGCCAAGGCATCACGAAAAGACTGAAACTGTGACGTAACTCCTTCACGGATCAAATGGGCGACAAGTAGAAACCAGTCCACTACTCAATCTCTCACAAATAAGTACAAATCTTCTATCGTAAGCATAGATTATCGTCAAGCCATCCTTTCATCGTCCCTCTCGCTAATTTTTCTGGGCTTCATCCCCAACTCATAGCTCTTACTTTTGACAGAACCTAATCTGGAGCACTACTGTTAGTAAAACGTCTTGTCTTCTTGTTCTTAGTAAACCCACGCTAAAAAGCCGTTATAATTAAGGCGCTTTGCTGGTCTCTCACGCGGAGACCATTCAAAAAGTCTCTCGCCTCAAGTTTTTTTTCCAAGCTTTGACAAAATTAGCCTTTTTCTATGTCCTTTCCCCGGTTTACTCATTTTTTTTTGATTCGTTAAATATTAGGTTGAAAGTTTTTGCACAAAGCCGTCTGCGGAGCAATTACCAGTACGTTTTCTTCTGTTCCCAACTTCGATTTCCACTTCTGCAACTGCAAGCCAAATCTTCCTTTACCTCATTAAAAACTAAGTCCATAAAACAGCTGGCACTATTCGGTTACAAACATAAATCTCTCTTCTCGAATTCTTTCCCACTCCTTACCTCAAAATCTGTGGGCAACCAACCGAGAAAAAAAGAACCTCCCTAGAGGTTGTTCTGCAACAGATCAAATGCCTTTGCCACAAAAACTTCTTTTGATACTGTATTCTAGTCTATGTTGGAGCCTTCCCAACTCAGATACGGAATCTATTAACCTTCATTTTGATCTACTACGGCTCCACACCTTACACCCCTATCTGGAAGCCTGCTCGACTTCCAACCCTTCTAAGTGTTTGTGCTGATGGTCACCTCACCAACCTTTTTAAGATCAGCGTTTATGCAACAAGCTGAAAATGTTTATGCAACAAGCTGAAAATGTTTATGCAACAAGCTGAAAAATACTGACATGCCAAAACTTCAATGCTTTGGTGAAACAATCACTTTAAAATTATCATCAGTTTCCAATCTGGGCCCACGTTACAGAACATCTTAGCAAGCTCGTCAAGGTCATTTCCTTTGCAAAAAGGTCCTAACGAACAAAAAACTTCATAAACAAATGCCATTTTCGAAACGTCTTGCCCAACATGTGTTAAAAATGCTAGCTTGAATTTCTTTAACCGGCCAGTTGGTCAAGCGGTACCGCATTTGTCTCTGGAGCGGGAGGTCTAAGGTTCAAATCTCGGGCCGGTCAAATCAAACACAGTGTTGCCAACGGTTCGCCACCGCTGCGACATTTCTTCGAAAGGAGCTGTGCAGCCCGCCGCAAACTCGTTACATGCTTCGGCATATTACAGCGAGTATAATGAAAGATTTGATTTGATTAGATGTTACGTAACATGTGTTAGTTCGTAATAAATATCTTAATTGTGACATCAGATAAACGGCTGCTGCAAGACAATGCGTTTAAGCGATGTACTGTACTGCAATTTTTATGGAAAAAGATGCTAGGTATAGGCCATGCGTTAATATCCTATGCTTGTGAATCCTTGGTTGATAATGATTAACTATAAGAAACGACAGCAATTTTTCTACATTTTTGGATCAATGTTAAAAGAAGAACTTTTCCATACTTCAAGTTTTTTTGGTGACAGAAAGCTCTCTTGAGGTTGTTGGTGTGTAAAACAATACGAGTAGTTTAATAGTAACACTAAATTTTAACGTGTTCCAAAAGCGAACAAATCCAAGTATTTCTATCTTTGTCAACTGGCGCTACTCAACATTTCTTTATCAGTCGATACAGCAAATGGCAAACTTGGCTACCATTTTTATTGATTTTGAGCAAAAAATCGCTTAAGTTAATTTTTTCGGCATTTTGCTATTAAACTTCAGAACGAAAAAGATTTCTCTCATGTTAAAAGAAAGCTAAATCTTGTTTAAGTTGGTGAAAAAATATGTGACGTTTTTTTGCTAGAGCTGCGTTCCGAATTGCTCAAAGCAACTTCGCGAATGAGAATGACGTTACCGAGCTCGTAAACATTAATATACACCTGCAAAAATGACCTCTCACGGTTAGTGAGAAATTCGTTCGATAACGCTTCTTGAAAAAACTTGTGGTTAATGCGAACGTAAAATTTTCTGGAATGCGAGCCCTGTACTCTTTTTCTCAGACTACCAGTTTGTATTATCTTTGCTTTCTTTGAACTAAAATTCAAAAAAGTTTTATTGAAAAACTGTCTCACTTAGACGGGGGCACCGAGTAAACTTGTGGTACTAAGGTGTACCACAGACAAAGGTCTGGGAGCAGATCCCCAGTCGCCGGAGGCCATGGGGATCTGTGGGCGATACTCCCAGCCGCTGGCAAATTCTGTCCTTTTTCAGAAAAAATATACACTTTAACGCTATTTGGATGGCATTTTGTACGTTTTTGAAGCCATTTTAAAGAACTAAATTGCAAAAATTCGGAAATCATTTAAAGGAATTAAATTTTCCAGCTTCGTCAGCCCCTCTTTCTTACAGGTCAAATCCAAAACACGTATTAACGCTTGTACTTTAGGATGAATTTTCTAAGTCACTTAGCTAAGATGAGATGAAGCTCCCTTAGTACCCTTCCTGGTTGCGCCACTGCCCGAGAAAGATCGAAAAGAACTAAGTAACCAATACGGGAATATTTGAAAAATCGCAATTCTTCTGCGCTAGGAAAATAGTGCCGAAGCCTCATTGATGCCAATTACACAAACATCGCATGCCACAGCCGTATTGCTCGCGCGATAATCGGCAATTTTTGAATTCTGCAAAATATTAACCCATACAAATGTTTCAAATATCGTTATAGGACTTTAGGACTAAAATATTAATGTTTGTGACATACTGCAACATCTTGACGTCCTTCGTGGTCGACTCCTGGGAAGCCATGTCAACTTCCACTGGCAGTTAGGTGGCCAGAACAACCACCAACCCTGCAGCTCCAATGATATTTCACATTGTAGCTCAAGTCAATTAAGCACAGAGCTGGACAGCGCTGTTTCGAGCTTTTAGCTCTCATCGGCAGCCCTCAGCTATCTTTTCAAAGGTATTCCCAGCTGAACAACTATTCCCTACTAAGCATCTGCCTCTCTGCAAGCCATTAAGGTTTGCCAGTTAGGCCAAGATGTTTGTTCAGCTGGGAATACCTTTGAAAAGATAGCTGAGGGCTGCCGATGAGAGCTAAAAGCTCGAAACAGCGCTGTCCAGCTCTGTGTTTGTGACATAATTAAGACACACGTATAAACCTGATTTAACTCTTTCAGGTACGGCGAAACTCGGAAAAAATGCTCAAAATGTACAAAAATTTAAATCAAGAATTTTTTTTGAAAAGCAGAAATAAAGTGGTCTATAAACTAAAAAACCCCATTTATTTTGAAAAATGCTTTTTTGCACTATTTCTATGGAAACGATGACGTCAAAAAATTGTTTAAAATATGTCCCACCATTGAGAATCGACAAAATTTGTCACACAAGCAACCAGTATGAGTAACAATATTAGTTAGACCATGCGGTGCGATGAATGAATGCGACTGGTTAGGAAGGCCGGATTTACTCAATTGTCATTGCTTGATAGCTTTTGATTTGAAACAACAAAATTGGCAACAGGTACCTCATACCTTGACGAATATGAATCAGAAGACAAAGTTTAATGAAATCGAAAAGTTTACAATACACTTGAGCCTTCTCCGCCACTTAGGTACTATGATGCATCTGGTTTTGAATCCAAAATTGAAATATAAGACAACGATATTTCACTCTCATGATTGATTGCCATTGTTCGTTTGTCTTCTCCAACAACTAGATCACGTAATCTAAGCGAACGTTTCATTTTAATTGATTTAATTGTATTCTGAGCAAAATAATGACAAGTTTAGCTTTCCTATTCAGCAGGTTACTGCAAATGAATTTGCGGAATATAAGGAAGGAAGTAATAAAATGAAAGCCAAATAGGTCTTCAACTCCGCTCTTCTAAAATTTCCTCTTTTAACGGCCCCTAAAAACTTGTTCTCATGAACTATTCTACTTTTTGTCATAAACTTTTAATCTTATGTTTCAACTAGTCAAATATAAGTCAAGCCATTCATGATCTAACGTTTCTGGTAAAATGCAACATAGAGTCTGGTCAATTATCATAAAGACGCTTTTGCCAAATTTAATTATGTCAAATGACGTTATGGTGACGTCATAGCTCATGTTTTGCATTGGATGTAACAATTTGTTCTCCCCCACCCTCCTTTTGAGGCATCATAGTATGATGTTTGGAAAGACCTTTACGCTTTTTCATTTTGGCTGTTGCTAATACATGCCTTACGTGCGCTTGAATTCCTTTGGCTGCACGGCGGGACATTTTTAAACCACCACCAAAATTCGCTTCTACTAACCAGTGTTTTTCCCTCTCCAAAGGTAGCGGTGTTATCTGTTATGAATGTAGCTTACTATTGAAAAGACACTGAAGCAATTTCCTGATTAATTGACAGATTGTCGAATCCCAAATATTGCTCAATTCTTGAAAGCCAATTTCACTCAAAGGCTAGGTTTAAGTTTGATTTATGAGAAATTCCGAACATTTTGAAACTTCGCAGCAGGTCAAAACAATACGTCAATGTTATTAAAACATACCTAGCGAAACGGGATGTTTCCTGTACGGCCGAGCGTGCAGAAGACTTTTTGTAAGTGGGTTGGAAAGTGCCCCGTAAGCACCTTCGTTTAAAAAATGCTGGGTTAAAATATGTCCCGCGGTACCTGAAAGAGTTGGTTTATATTCCCGATGACAACAACTGAGATAGTGATAACAAACACTGCAGTTTCTACAATGTTTATGGTGTTACCTTGCAACGCTTTAGTAAGACTAGATGGGAGTTTGCCAGCAAACCCAGTAAACGACCGACGCAAAGCTAATGCTGTGACGCTCAAAAGTACTTTTTGTCTACCGTAGAATCAGCAATTATTCAAAAACATCTGATTATGGAACCTCCAGAAAAGTAGAGTCAAAATAATTGTCAGTTAAATATCTCCTGATATCACAACAGACTGGCACCCTAAGTTGAGCCATTGAAAAATTTGATTTTTGGGGGGTCAATTTGGGGGGTACCCGGCGGGGTGGCACCCCCAAACTATGTTAAAATATTTGTCTGTTAAACATCTGCTGATATCATAAAACACTGGCACTCTCAGTTCAGCTGTTCAAAACATTGATTTTTGAGGGGTCCATTGGGGGATCCCTGGGGGGTGGCACCCCCAAACTACGTCAAAATATTTGTCTGTTAAATATCTACTGATATCAAAAAGAACTAGCACTTTAGCTTGAGCCGTTCAAAAAATGGATTTTTAGGGGCCCCATTTTGGGGGGGTTCCCGGTAGAGTTGCCCCAAAAAATTTCGGGGGAAAAAATTGCATTTGCAGCTCAACAACTTTACACAAAAATTAAATTTCGATGTTTTGTGGTTTAGGAGAAGAAGAGCGTACAAAAATTAGGAAGAAAAAAAAAGGAAAAAAAAACCTCATCGCGTCCAAAAGTGGGTTGGTTGGGATAAAAGGGTATCTTAAGACATATAACCCTATGAAATATTTTTTGCCGTACTTAAGCCGTTTTTGACTTGAGACCGCTTTTTACGCCGAACTTGCGGAGCGGTTTTCGGGTTCTAAAACCGAAGTCACGTAATCTATTACCTCGAAATTTGGTACATACATATAACTCAATAATCTCAAACTGCTGTCAAAATTTCATGTAGCTAGACCTAGCCGTTCTCGAGTTATAAGCCACAGCCTGAAATTTCGCACTCGTTAGTTGGAAAATGGCCGAGTAAAAACAAAGGAACACGCGACGCGCGAGCGTCAGTCGTTCCAATTAGTAGTTTCTTTCCAAATATCTCCATACTTCATTAGTTTTCAACTTGTTTTTGTCAAAATTTGATTATTCATGCTTATTTGTGACTCGTTGATGACGTCATTTAAAAATTAATTACATCTACTGATATAATTTTTCAACATTAAAATATTCAGTAAGCATTTACTTAATGCGACAAAACTTTGAATTTAAGCTCGGTTTTGTCATTTTCAGAAAATTAGAGTAGTGCTTGTTTGTCATGCAAAAAACGACGAAATGATGGCTTTATCAGCAAGTACTTAGACGAGGTATGAAGGCAAAATCAATGGGGGTATCCAATTAACAAACGAGTGGTTTTGTTTTGTCATTAAATAACAAACACACTAAAACATAACAAAAACATTAAATTTTGGTCTAAATTATTAATGACGGGGAGGTTGCGAAAAGGCTTTGCTGCCATTTAGTCAAGCAACCACCGAAATGTTGCTATCGATGAGTACCGCAGTTACTATGTAAGCCTAAAGTAAAAAAAAGGATTAAAAAAAGACAGAAAAAGGCAAGTATTATTATTAATTAGTCAAGCTACTGTAACATTGAGCTGATACAGTAGGTTGTCATTGTTCATACCTGGTAAAGTGATATGAAATGCTCCTTATATTTTTTCAAAAACTTAGAATATGAAAGATTTTTGATATAATTAGGAATAGTATTTCATCTTTTGGCAACTTTATATTTGATCGAGCGTTGATATTTGGACCGTCGAAAACGAGGAAGATAGAGTGCTTATTTTGATTTGATAATCTAGCGTCTTTGGAGCTGACAGAACTTACTTTGCTAAAATAGCCATTAAAATTGTCTCCCAAACTATACGCGTAGCCAGGGGGGGCGAGCCCACCTAATCGAAATGCCACCAATGATAGAAATGTGACTTCAAAGCATACTGTCTCTTCAGTTTCAGTATCTTTTAGCATTTTTGCATACAACAGCACAAGCGTACAACAATAAAGAACAATAAAGTATTGATATTGACAACCAGGGGACACGGGCTCCGTCAATTTAAATTTTTGTCTCCCAATTTAAATGCATAACCCCGGAGAAATTAAGGGTTTTTGTTTTTAAGTTAAAAACCTTAGGCCCCCATCTAATATTGTTATGAACGTAATGCAATACCAAGAAAAAAATTTATCATATTTCACAGAGCCAGGCGCCCATCGCTCAGATGGTAAAACTTTTTTTGTGGTCTTCACCTGTATTAAGAAGGAAGATCTAGCAAAAATCCTCAAAGTGCCAAGGGTCCCACGCGATGTAAATTCGGCTCGGGCAATAACATGATTAGTAGGTTTTACCATTCATGTACCATTTTTCAATAACAGTTCACTTTTACTTCGCCAGTTTCTACGCGACAAAGTACCATTAAAAAAATTAAGCTAGGGGAAATGCTCATTGAGGAAATTATTGAATTTAATTTGAGGAGGCCTAGATCCCCTGCTTGTACATGTGCTCATACAACTAATTATTTTCATGACAAAACTAAAATCTTTAAGGTAATTTTTGAGTAAATTATTATTTACTGGTAAAATATTAAACGAGGCAATGTAGGCTACCTTACTTTCCCCTACCTGGGCCGAATCACTTACAAAGTTAATCCCAAAATACAAGATTTTAAACGTGTTTTGGACTTAAATTGTAAGTAGAATGTGAATTGAACAATTTAATTTTTTTTTAATTGGCTATCAAATGTTAAAACTTTAGTTCTTTCAAATTGCTCTAAAAACGTACGAAATGTGATTTAATGGTATTAAACTAGCTCTTTTTTTTCAAAAAAAATTCAAAAAATCGCGCAGCGGCTGGGGACTTCGCCCCCAGACCCCCGTCTGTGATACGCTTTAGTTACACTAGTTTACTCAACGCGTCTTCCAATTCAATCATTTTAACTTTTGGTTCAAGCCCTCACTCTTCAGCAAATTTCCGATACGTGAAAAACCAGGCCACGGCTTTTGATCTTCCATTATACGATATCTTTGTACCAAAAAAAGTACCTTTTTTGCAAGTTTATGATGACGTCATTGCATGTGATTTGTGGTTGCTACGCCTTTGTCCCAAACAATTATTGCACTATTTGTGCTTAAGATTGCTATTTAGTATTTCATACGTGTACATGTCGGATATTTTTAAAGGGATTGTGACGTGCTTTTTTGGGTTTAAGAGAACGTAGACATAAAACAAATCAAGTGTGCTCATTGACATAAAATATTCAGTACCTTGCTCGCAATTTTAGTCTGCTTCAGAGCTATTGATGCTATTTTGAGTTGTAATCTTACTTTTATTGTGACAACTAAAGTGGGGATTTTCTAGGTTGCTCTTGAAGCGCTTGTCTGTACGGGAGTGACAGAATAAAAGAAATAACCGCTTTGAACGTTGGTGAAATACGCAATAGCAATCGTGCAAAGCACCAGAGCAAAGATGCTGTTGCAGCAGGAGTTTTTCGGCTCTTTTTCAAACACTTTATAGCATTTCATTAACAGTATTTTTGGTACAAAAAGCGGATGCGTGCCTTAATCAATGACGGGCCTAAGAAAATGCGGGCAATAATCAAACGCAATGGAGCACATTTAAATCACTAAAAGCATCAATTTTAGAAGCTGGCCAGACCCAGAAAAGCCATTGTTTTCAAAATGTAAAACCTTAAACCTGGGTTTAGAAAAACAGACCCGTATCGGGCACCCTACTCAGCATGCACGTCGTCCAATTGAGATATTCTTCGAACAAAAAATTTTTGACGTTTGGTTCAAGCCCACGGCAAAATCCTAGTTGTGCGCCTGCATAGTGTCATATAAAGGTCAAAGGTGAATATTCACAGTATCCATTTTTCGTTCACTTTTGTCCATTTTCGTACGTATTTTTTTCGCCATGAAAAAGTATGTTTTTTTTTAGTCCACATTTTTGTATGTCCGTTTTCCATATCTGCGCTAATCAGACCGTCACATACTGAACAAAAGTTTTCCGAGCAATTTTTTGTAAAGAGGTAAAGCTCTATTTTGATGCATCGCTCTCATCGTTCATTCACAAAATTTTTGAACAAAATTTTTATCATCATTTAAAAATCTACTTAATGCGAATATAGGCATGTAAAAAAGCAGAAGAAAAACGCATTGCTTTTTCGTGGAGAAGCAAATGGAAAAAAGTGGACGTAAAACGAATACTTTGTAAATCCACCTTTAGGCTACATAGGGAGGTGATCCCACGGTTGTGTTTTTTTTTGCCCACAGTTAACCATCATTATTGCACCAAAGCTATAGCAATAAAACTGTACAATGCAAACAGTTCCCAATAAAACTAAAAAAACTACAGCTTACCTACTGTAAAATAAGGTAGGCCCAACTTCCTTTTTTTCTTTGAAATTGACTAATCAAATCTTTCATCAAACTCGCTGCATTACGCCGAAGCGTGTAACGAGTTTGCTGGACCCATCTTCGTGTCATTGCGCCTGCAGGCATTACAGCTCCTTTCAAAAAAACGTCGAGGCGGTGGCGATCCGTTGGTGACACTGTGTCCGATCTGATTTTTGTCGATCAGCTGTGAAGATGCTATAAGTGTTTAACCAAACGTCAGTTATAAAAATGTATTCTTGCGTTTCGGCTGCACATTTTGCTAAGAATTCTTTGAAGCTTTTGAGTTTGTAAAATCAATATTTTACTATATTTTTTAAGAATTAAACAGCCTGGGCACATTTAACTTTTGCGACATGTTTGATCTCAAAGATACATTTAAATTTTGTTTGTTTTCGCAGCATAACATCATTGTATGATGACTTTATCATAAAATCAAAGTTCACCCCAACTCTGTTGAACCAGCCGGATAAATTATCCCTCAATAGTGCTAAAATAAATCGGTAATGTTCGTACAGGATTGTGTGTTTGGAATAACAAATCTGGCTTTGGCACTGCTCGCGATGAAAATCAGTCAATTTTAAGAAAAGTGTATGACCAACGTTTGCGCAAAAAAAAACCTGCTCAAATTTGACAAATTTTCACAGGTGATTTTTACAGAATAAACGTGCCACGAAACCAAATTTGACGTTTTTACAGCAACAAAAGCCGAAGTTATAAGGAACTATATTTATAATATCACTAAAAAAGTGAATATTTAAATTTTGAGCTTGCTATTCCATTGTGACATCATTGCATTATGTCGTTGAAAATACGTCAAAATGTTGGGCCAAGCTCACTTAATCGATTTCGAATAATTTGCAGATAAATGCTATTTGCGTACTACAGTTTCGAACGCAATACCTATGTTTACTGAAAAGTCGAAAAAGTGCATGATCTACGTTTTGATGATGTCCAAATGACGTTGAGTTACCGATTCGCACTTCTTATCATGCTAAATTGAAATCTGTGGATCTCTAGCTTTCCGAAAATATATAACCGTATTTGCCCGGAATTCGAGCCCTCAATTTGCTCTATCTCATGGACTATGTAGTTTGATTTGTTCCTCACCTAGAAAAATTCACATAATGAAATGATGAAATGGAAGCTCTCTAGAATTAATTTTTTGAACAGCTAAGCCGATTGAAAAGTAGTCTTTAAGACGAGTAAATTTTTGTCAAGACTCGAAAAGATAGTCTTTGAAAAAAAAAGTTTTCTTGAAAACTTAAATGTTCCATCGAAAATTAAGTAAAGGTTAAAGCTAGTGCGATTGTTTTTGTCAGGATCGTAGCTGTGTGGTTAAAAATATTTGGCATTGTTTGGGAGTCTAAACTCTTTAAGAAGGGAGGCTCTAAACAAAATGTTTTAAACGGGCCTACTACTAGGGCCCATTTTTGAAAACATACTGTAAGTGCGAAACCGAAAACCGATTTGAAGTCAAAACAAGGCCCGAAAAAGCCCGAAAGTTAAGTTGGGTCAAAAAACGTACGGTTATTGTTGCATTGCTAGCATGCGATTAAAATAAAACTATTTACAGCTAATCAATTGTGGGAAATAATTATAACTGTGTAGAAATAATCGTATTAATACTTAAACGAAGTCGTCATTCCGTGTTGGAAAGCTATTTTAACGACGCTTTCATATCACCTGTAAGTAGTACTTAAATTGTAAAATTTTGCATGGAGGGACGCTTGTGTAGCCTTGACCAAAATTTAGTGAAGATTTCGTAATTCCGTCGCCGAAATTAAAGAAAGACCAAAAAAGATAAAGGTCTTTGCCAAAAATTAAAGTGTTTTTTCGCCGTAATTAAGTGAATACCAAAAAAAAAAGGTCTTCGCCGACGGTTGAAGTGTTTTTCTATCTGAATCACTTTTCCCGCGGAATCTGGTGCTATATTTGACCGGAATTTGTAGTTCTTTTTCCTCTGATCATCCAGCACTCAAATCTTGATGGGGAGACACCTAAATCTCGATGGGGAGACGCTCAATCTCGATGGGGGGACGCTAACTTTTGATGAAGGACGCGTCCCCCCTACAATTTAAGTAGTGCCTGTAAGTCTAAAACGGAAAGCAAATACATACATGAAGCCCGAATTAAGCCCTACACTTTGTCAATCTTAAGCACGAATCCGATTCGAAAAGTCCGGGATGAGTTACAACTTTGCTCCATTGCTCCCTTACAGGTGCATAGTCAGAAATTTACATGGGGGGGGGGGGGGGCTGTTATGGGGATCTGGGCCCGCAGCCCCCAGCCGCCGAAGGCACCCTCAAAAATTTTGTATTTTTTTGCCAGAAGTACCTTAGTTTTAGATCTATTTTGATAAAAATTAACGCTATTGAAACGTGGCGAAGAAATTAGCAGTACAAAAACATGATTATACTAGTAGCATAAATGGGCTATGTGGGAGGTAACTATTGCTAGAATTTCAGTTCATTTATTTACAAGCTGGTAAATCATAAAATCGTACACGAGTATTTTGCAGGGTGAATTGTTTATCTCTGTCGTTTAACTCACCGACCCCCTTATCCACTTGGTCCCCTTGGCCATTTTATTGAATTAATTTTTCATCCATGTCTATTAGCCCAATTGGTCCCCTGTCCAAAGTTAATTTTTTTCCGGGTAACCATGGTCACAATTGCAATTATGTTTTACAATCATATTTTGATATTAATTTTATGGGCTAGTTTACTCAGATTTTGAATTTCGTTTTGCAGGCCAGCTTAGTTTGGCTTTTGATTTTCGGTTTGAACGTCAGCTCTGCCGATGAGCGTTGGTATTACGCGAAACTCGAGTCCAGAGCAGTATGTGGGGGGAAAAAAAATTAGGTCTGTCTTTTTAGCAGCTGAAGTTACGAGGTGAAGACGATAGCCTATACCGATAGCTTGGTGATTCAAATTTACCGGTTGAGTAAGCCTAATTCGAAATTGGTTATTCAAGGATCAAAATCGGTTATTTAAATTTACCGGTAGTGTTAGCCTAATTCAGAGATCAAAATTCTTTGCATTGTGTCGACACCTCTTCACACTGATGATGAAGTCAGTTGACTTCGAAACACGGGAATGCTCCCGCGATAGGGGGTTCCGCCTCACCTGCGTCACTAGGGGTTGAAATGATTACTCACTTCGACGCGGAGATAGCATTAAGGTGTTGTCACATAAAGTAGGATTGTAAGACGTGATGTCTCTGTGAACTATTAAATTAGTTCTGCCTATTTCACTTCAGGAATAATTTAACCTATACAAGCAGTTCAATAAAACTCTCAAGGAGTAATTATAATCTATTTTGTCTATGTTTTATAGAGTAAGATATAATTAGGGTGCTAATGGAAAGAAGTTTGAGAGAAGTGATTGGTAATTAACTAATACTGAATAACCCCTACTCCCCCACCCATCTATTCCTGAACTTATAATATTTGTTGATGAAACCTATGTTAAGCATTTTTCAACGAGCAATCAAATTTAAATACATATTTTTGGCCATTTTTCAAAGTTTTTCTTTCTGACTTATGGGATTTATTTTTGACTAAATTCCATCCCTTAAATAAACGTTTCAAAATATGCTTTAAATCGTTTTTTAGTCTATTCCAGTGCAAAATCAGTCTCAGAAATGCTTAAAACGCCGTATATTTGTTATTCCGCATTTTGGTCGACAGACCAATGGGGGGAGGGGGCTAAGCCCCCCGTACGTCCCCTGGCTACGCTCACTAGCGTACGCCGGATTTTCGAAAGGAAGGCAGGAAATTTGAGAATAATGCAGACCAAAAAAGAAAGGTCTTCATCCAGAATTAGTCCGTTTTTACGCCTAAATTCAGGTGAAGACCCCAAAAAAAGGTCTTTACCCACATCCAGCCCGTTTTGGGGACACATTTTTTGTCCAAATTACAAAAAGGGGTGGCCATGACTCAATTTTGCGCACTATTCTTACTTATTTATGCATCACTGGCACTCTAAAGGGGGGGCCATGGCACCATGCCCCCCCTATATACGCCCCTGGCTACGCAACAGCTTCCTTAAACGGGAAACGAAAAGTATTTTTAGGATCGGTTATTCAATTTACTATACGTCTGCCGTTCTCTGTACTTGCTTGCAAAATTCCATTCAGTTATATTGGTCTTTCAAAAGATTATAGTCCATTTAACAACCTATCAGTAGTCGAGTGGATAAAGCGTTTGCTACTCAAGCGGTAAACCCAGGTTCAAATACCGGACCTGTCAAACCAAACACTGTAAAAATTGGTATTCCCAGCTTCCTTGCTTGACGTTCAGCAATAAAAGAGAAAGTAAGAAGCCTCCATCGTGGGTGGTAGACAGGTGGTTGCTTGACTGAAAGATCGAAAGGTCCCTTCGCAGTTTCCTGGCCAAGGCAACTAGGTAAAGTTGTAATTATTATTCGCTTCAGACACTCAGTAAAACTTTGAAATTTTACCTGTCTTGCTCATGCAGATGAGCGAAATTAGTCCAAACAGAGCTTTCATTGTGTGTTTTTTGCTGAAGTGAAGCTTTTTGTACACAAACGCTTTTGCTAACAAAGTCTGTTTAAGCCTACAGATCGCGTGTTCTTTAGACCTGCTGACCTATCCAACGTAAGGCAAAGTACTGTAATGCAAAAAATTACGTTATTTAAAGTGTAACAAAGATAGTTCGTTCCATTTTTTAGCATCTATGATGGCAATAAATGAAAACATAAATTTCTGTTGTACCAAACCGTATTGTAGAGAAATAACAAGGTTTTAGCAATCAAAAGCTGTCTAGCCGTTGTGGTGGCCTATGCTGACAGAGATTTGAGAACAGAACCAAAATAAACTGTTGGACAGACACAAACTTGCTGGTTTACGAGTGTATCGCGGTTTACGCGGGACGAAGGAGCCATTGAAGTGTTTTTGTCTTTGCAACTTGAACAATGGTCAAAAGTTGCATTCTGCCCTTTCCAGCTTTAGAAAAATGCTCCTGGTAAGAACAAATGACTAAAGTTTTATAACCAGAGGTGGGCAGTAACTAGTTACTACAGTAACTAGTTATTGTTACTAGTTACTTTTTAGTAACTGTCACTGTAACTTAGTTACTTTATCAAAAAAGTAACGAAAGTGGCAACTATTTGGAGCCATTAAAAAGTTACTTGTTACAGTTACTTTTAGTTTTGGTCCTATAAGAAAAGATTCTCTAATCGTTATATTTTGGTTAAACGAAACACTTCTATGTAATCCCTGCTGTTGCTACGAATTACGGATTTTTTATTGTGAACTAACGTGCTATAACAGGAGCTATTGTGGGACGCGCTAACAGGTGCTATTGTGCACTAACGGGGCTTTCAATCAATCTGAACCAAAAATAGATGCTGCAAAACGGATGGAAGGGTTTCTATCAGCAGAACCAGCGAAAAAGATAGATGGTCATTCCTTTGCTGATGCAGCGCAAAAGAAACTGTTCGTCTTGTACAATACTTTTTTGCCTTCGAACGCTGCAGTTGAAAGGCTTTTTAGCAGTGCTGGGCACCGCAAATTTAAACTCTATTCCGCAACCGCAAATTCCGCAAAATAGCAATAGGTGGTCCGCAACCGCAAATCCGCAAGTTTGCGGTACGTTTGCGGTAATTTTTTGCACTTTCCCAACCGCAAATGACTTTTTACTTCTGCAAACTTTGCTGTTTTGTTTTCCTAATTTGATAAATAGGGGAGACCTATAGCAATACAGTAAGTTTTGTTCGGTTTAATTAATATTCTGTTTTTGTAAGTTATAGTATACATGTCAGCAGCTGGACCGAGTGGAAATGTACGTAGGTTTGTTTAAACAAAACTGCAATTGGAGTTGGAATGCGGCTGCGACTCTGGTGCTGGAGTAGACACTTGGAAGAGAACAACCTCACCTGCCAGTTACTTTCGTTGCTCGTTCTAACTTCTAACTGCAATATGTTCATTGAGTTGAAAATCCGTATTTGATTTACATACTTGTACAGTACTTGACATATAAGACAAACAGAGATGTCCAAATCTTCATTGAGTCGCGGAAAAGTAAAAACTCGAGACGCACAAACTTGCGTTTTTGCGTTCTTCAAAATGATACTTTACAGGCGCATAGGCTACTATTAACTGCTTGAGTGATGGAATGGGGGGGAGGGGGGTTGTCGATGTCACCTCCTGCTCCCTTCATCTCGCATTGCAATTTGCAGATCACGATTAAAGTAACTTAGTTACGTGATAATTGCAGTTAGCGTTTTTGTTTTTTTTTGCTCCTGTACTGGTGCAAAAAATTTTTGAAATTGTTTTGAAAGGTGTTTGTGTCATATAAAGGCAAACTTTAGCCAAGATGAAAATGTGCTAGGTGTAACAAGAACAAGCCAAAAGTTCGGTTCCTTTGTTGTTTATTTTATTTCAGTTGAAATACAGTCCTGATTAAGGGTTACATGAAATTTAAACGCTCGAACTTCAAGTCGAACTTTGGATAAGAGCAGTCTTTTAAAATCTTTCAAATTGCATACCATATAATTACGATGCAGAACTAGCGTCCCTAAGAGGGAGGCCACTATGCCATGGCCATCCCCTCAGACCCTAAAAACGAAACACGATAAAGCCAAACCAAGCAGTTCTAAGAGGATGTTACTGCGTAAATGCAAAAAACAAATCGATCTTTACTCAACCAGCTTTTGTGCATTTTAACATGAGATCCTTGCCAAAAAATAAGCACAAAATAGATTCTTTTTTAGAACAGTTGTCTGATGATTGCCTACCTACAATAATAACTATTACTGAAACTAAGCCCAATAATGCCAATGCTAAATCAGTTAATATAGAAAACTATCTATTCGAACCCGTTGACTCACTCTCCCATGCTGGAGGTGTAGGAATATACATAAGAAGATTTACAATACTCTGTCAAATCAGAAACTATCAATTGCCCTAATTGTGAAAGTTTAATCATTGAAATTCTTAACAACCCAAAATTGAATAAAAAAACAGTAACCAAGTCTTTGATTGTTGGTGTTATTTATAGACACCCAAATACCTCCTATGTATCCTTTAAGGAAGAATTATGTAAAATTATGCAAAATTCTGTAAGTCAAACAATACCTTTGTTCTAATGGGTAACTACAACGTGGATTTATCAAAGCAAAATATTGACAATAAGATACAACAATATGTAAATGAAATATATTCATCTGGGTGCTTCTCTCTAATTAACAAACCAACTAGGATAACTTCAGCTTCAGCCAGTACTCTTGACCTTATCTATTGCAACTCGCTCCAAAAAATTTCAATTTGTGGGATTCTTATTAGTGATGTATCAGATCACTTGCCTACATTCTTCATTTTGAAAAGTAACATTCATAGAAGCTTCACTCCAGGAATAATGGTAAGAAATATGAAAAAATTTAATGTTGAAACCTTCTCTGAAGACGTAAACAATAAGCTGGAATATTTATCACATAGTCTGAATGATGATCCAAATACAGAAATTCTTAATATTTTACCTGCTATAACAGAAGCGACTAACTTTCATGCCCCATTAACAAAATTGTCTAGAAAGAAGATGGAAATCAAAGCTAAGCCTTGGTTGACCAAAGAGTTGCTTGAATGTATTTCAACAACAAACAAATTGTTTGAACAATGCTATAAACAACACAGACCTCATTTGATTTCAAAATATAAAACTTACTTAAAAAAAGTAACCAAACTGAAAGACACTGCAAAGAGAAATTATTATCAAAATGAGTTACAAAAGCACAAAAATAATATATCTATGCAATGGAAGATCATAAATAAAATACTATGCTACAAAAGATTAGAAAGTAACAGCATTCCTTTGGTAACTGATGAACAAAAGGGTAAAATTACACACCAAAGCATATTACCTGACTTGCTAAATGAGTATTTTACAAAAGTAGGACCTAATATGGACGCAAAAATACCTGCCGCCACCAAACATTTTACTTTTCCAAGTTTGCCTAACTCCTTTATGTTTGATCCAATTTCAGAAAATTAAGTATATTCACAAACTTTACAACTTAATCCTTTAGAAGCAGCTAGGCCTGAGAATGTACCAATCAAATTCTTAAAAATATTAGCGCCTATAATATCCACTTATCTGAGGGATGCATTTAATAAATGCAATTAAACAGGAATTTTTCCTAATTCTCTAAAAAATGCAAAGATAGTCCCAATCTACAAAGCCAAACAAAAAGATATAGCCAGTAACTATAGACCTATCTTTCTTTTGTCCACCTATTTCAAAAATTTTAGAAAAGTTGCTATATTCAAGACTTGAGTTATTTTTTTCAAAATATAAGGTAATTACCAGAGGTGGAGTCGAGGACACAAGGCTCGAGGCCAAGGCCAAGGACACAAAAAAAATCCGAGGCCAAGGCCAAGGACAGCCTTTCCGAGAACAGACACTCTCGAGGCCTAGGACAGGAATGCTCGAGGCCAAGGCCAAGGACCAAGAACACAAGCGCAAGTGCTCTCCAAAAAAAAAAAAAGGTCTTCACAAAAATTTTTCAGGCGATCTCAAAAAAAAAAAAAAAGGTCTTCACAAAAATTTTTCAAGCGATCTCCACAAAAAAACGTTTTCCAAAAAATTTTTCAAGCGCTACACAAAATTTTAACAATTCAAAAAATACTGCTGTCCTCGAGCCGAGGACAGGCCAATTTTTGAGGACTTGAGGCCTCGAGGCCAAGGCCAAGGACTTGACCTTTGAGGCCAAGGCCAAGGCCAAGGACTTCAAAATGTGTCCTCGAGGCCAAGGACGTCCTCAAGGACTCCACCTCTGGTAATTACTAAACAGCAGTTTGGTTTTCGTTGTGATTAGTCTACTGAAATGGCAGTAACAGACCTATATAACCAACTTATAAAAAATCGAGATGATGGTTACAATTCATGTTGTTTGTTTTTGGATTTGTCAAAAGCCTTTGACACTGTAAATCACAAATTACTTCTTGATAAACTTTATTTATATGGTATTCGAGGAAATATGCATAATCTTCTCTCCAGTTATTTAACTAATCGTCAACATTTCACTGTTTGCAACAATATTCCATCAAAAGCTAGTACAACAGTGTGTGGGGTACCACAAGGTTCTACCCTGGGATCTCTACTGTTTTCTTTGTACATAAATGATCTGCCACTTCATACAAACTTTCAAGTTGACATGTTTGCTGATGACACAGTTCTAATACTAAAAAATGAAAATAAAGCTCATCTTCAGCAGCAAGTAAATCAAGAACTTACTTCTATTGATGAATGGATGAAACATAGTAGACTTTCTCTAAATTATCACAATAATTAATTAATTGTATGGGCAGCTGACTCGATGACCCGAAAAAGGTCTTTCGCTGTCCTGTTCGCTTGATAGTAAGTAACTTAATCTACAGTACTCATATTTTTGGAATAGTTCATTAATTTCCACACATTCTTCAACAATTACTTCTGTTAAGTGTTATAGTAAATTAGCCCACATTTATTTCCTTGATTAGCATAAATGTTCATTCTGTTTGTGCGTGTGGATATTTATTATTATTATTTTTTATTGGTGTTAAGTTTCTGGAAATTGAACTCAAGTGAACAAATAAGTTGAATTGAATTGACTTTGGTTTGTTTTCTTCCTTCGCAGTGAAATGACCATAGCTTTTTAATTTCGTATTGTTTTTGAAGCATTTTCATTTTACGATTTCATTCTAGTAAGTCTCGTAAAAGCATTTTACTAAAACTTGCTTTCAAAATGCACGAAAACGCGTATTTTTAGTGTAATTTTGCAAATTATTTCCGGAGCATGCACCGGACCACCCTACAATTGTCTTGCCTTCGGCACTCTCCATAATATTAATTTCTGGCGTCACAGTGCGACGAAACTTTAAGCCCCCCATGGAAACCTTTTGCTTACGCCACTGGGTGCAAATATTAAATTTGTTTGAAAACTTGCTCTCATTTAAAATTTTATGTTTCTCTTCAGCGCTGGGCAGTCAGCACCTAAGGTAATTGCAAAAATAGAAAATTCGGGTTTTAAGACTTGGTTATCGGTATGTACCGTAGGTTTAATTAATGGCCACTGTTAAATTAGAAATTTGTTTCGACCGTGGCCAGTTTGTTGATGGTGCTAAAACTCTACAAGATCAATGTGCCGTAGTAATTTACGCGCCAAAAAGTTTGTCAATTTGAATAACTTTGCTTGTGAATTTCGGAAAATTTTGGAGTAACGCCGCCAACTGCTCAGAAATTAATGCCATTTCGCAAACAAAAAATAGGCTAATCATTTTGACGCATCATTTGCACAATACACAAACTTTGGAAAATCAAAAAGGCAAAGTGTTGTATTATGTATACATCACCAAATCTCACAAAATTATTCAGGATACAGAAATTTTTTCCAGGATTCTTAAACGGGCAGTAATATTAATTTCCAAAAATCTTCGGAAGTTTCCTAAGCGGCAACGCATATAATCTAAAGCATGCCTTCCAAAAAGACGATCAACGAAACAAAAAACAAAAAGACTAAAAAGATAAAACTAAGATTGAAAATGTTGGTAGGCTCACAGCCAATCTACTGAAAGGCCTGCAGCCTATTTACTAAACGTGCTGGGCATGTCATCGAAATCGTCTTGTGCAACCCTTTGCCACTTCAAAAAGTCTAAGTTTTCCTTCACAAAAACAAGTCGTTGGAAGTTTTTTCTCCTTAAGCCAACTCATTTTGCTGTAAGAATAGCAGCACCTCTGGAAAATAATCGTTCCACCACAGAGGAACTTGGTGAGAGGGTGTTGTACTTTAGAAATACATCCACCCAAATCTGTTGATACATTGAATCGTAAAAACGAATTTTTTTTTGAAATTGCAGTGATGTTGTTGATTTGCGGACTTGCGGTAGATTTCAATTTTTTTAGCGCAAATCCACAAATGTTTGCGGTAAGAATTCGATTCGCAAATCCGCAAACCTACACATTGAGTCAGCAATTTGCGGATTAACTTGCTGTCGGTTTGCGGAAGTGCCCAGCACTGCTCTTGAGCATGGACAAACACATTTTGAAACCCAAACGTTCTGGTCTCAGCGATGAACATTTTGAGATGTTTGCTTTCTTAAAAGACAATTAAATAAAGTGCATCAATGTGTTACGTTGTGTATTTTTGTTATAACAACAGCAACAGTAGCCATAAGCGGCTTGTGCAGAGGCACCACATGAAAATCAGAAAATGAATAGAGAAAGAAATCAGTTAATATCGGTGCCAAAAGAAAAAATCAACATTTTCAATACTTAATTCATACCAGTAATTAGGTTTATAAAAAGTAACTGTAACTCTATCTAGTTGTTTTTCAAAATGGCAACTGTAACTTAGTTACTTTTTTGCCGTGTAACTGTAACTCAGTAACTTTTACATAGTAACTTGCCCACCACGGTTTATAACAACATAAGAACAATCAGCTTCAACCCCAAATTTTCTGCTCTTTCAAAGAAGGGTGTACTTGAACTTTTTTTCTAGTAACGTTACTGTAAATTGTAATTAAATCATTCTTTGTTCACCAAGTTTTCATGGCCAGAAAAAACGAAGAAAACTTTGCGATCTTTTTGTCAACCTGTCTTTTGCCCACCTGTCTACCACTTACTCTAAAAGCTTTACATTGCTCCTATTTATTGCAGAACGTCTAACCACTAAGTAAATACCAATTTTTTAAAGTCTGGGCTGTCAATATAAAATTTTATACACTAATCTGGCTGAGAATCGAACCCAAGTTTACAGTTTCAGCTTATCCGTCTATCTATTTCAACCACTGATCGATGAATAGGCCTAGTTTACCATTGTTTATCAAGTTTATCGGTTTAGACTGTTTATGGATAGTTTACGAAGATTATTGTATTGTATTGAAACAAAAGAAACACATACAATTATCTACAAAAAAGAAAGAATATAGGTTCTTTACGAAGGGACCGTTTAAGGGTCTTTGAGTCAAGTGGCTATCTAAACAGAATCAGTTCATCACCAGCAAGCAACAGACTTTCATTACAGTATGTGTTGAAAAGAAAAGGAAAAAACAAAAATCAAGCTTTCTACGAAATCATTTGTATTGTAGATTACGATTGGGAAAATTTCACTTTAGAATAAATTTTTGAAACATGAGTACACTTATTGCTTTTTTAAAACAGCAGAACTAACGGAAGATTAATAGGTATCCAAAATAGAAGTTTTAAGTTTTTTGAGAAAAACATTTAAGGAACAATTTTTGATTTCATTTGGTATTTTATTCCACACTTTGACTCCTGTAAACTTTATGGAATGTTGAAGCTTGTTTGTTTTAAACCGGGGTAAATAGTAACTGTCGAAGGAGCAGCTTCAAGTATTAAGTTTATGGATATCAGAGATCAATGTAAAGTATTGACTAAGATTATAAGGCACATTGTTTAATCGATATTTGAACATTAAAGCAGCCATTTCATAAGTGAACAAGTCGTCTAAAGTCAATATAATAAGCTTTTTAAACAGAGAAAGAACTTTTTCACGTGGATTTGATTTAGTTATAATTTTGATGATTCTATTTTGTAATTTACTAATCTTGGAAGTGTACGTTTTATAAGTACTCCACCAAATGATCAAACCGTATAATACTGTCTATTACTTGGTCAAAAATTACTATAGCTAATATCACACAAGTGATGCAACACTGCAATAAGTTAGAAAAAGAGACATCACGGTTTTCGTTCAATGGATCAGTGGTCGAGCCAGGAGCGTAGCCAGGAATTTCTAATGGGGGGCTGTTTTTGGGTTTAGGGGCGAAGCCCCCAGCCGCCGGAGGCACAATTTTGCATTTTTTTTTCAAAAATAACTTAATTTTAGGGCTAGTTTGATAAAACAATAGTGTTTTTAAAACGTGACATAGAAACTGGCAGTGTAAACATGATTAAACTGGTTGCATAAACGGGCTATTAGGGAGGTAGCTAATGGTAAAATTTTAGTTCTCTTATTTAGATGCTGGTAAATCATAAACTCGTATAATTCAATAAAACTTACATGGAGTAATCTACAGCATTTCGTCTATAGTTTATATAGAAAAATAATTGGGGAGGCTAATGGAAGGAGATTTGAAGGAAAATATTGGTAATTAACTTATACTGGATAGCCCCCCCCTATTTCTAAGTTTATAGTGTATTTGTTGATGATACCTATGTTTAGCATTTTCACAATAGCGATCAAATTTGATTCCTTATTTTTGACCATTTTTCAAAGTTGTCATTTATTTGTGAGCTGTATTTTTGACAAAGTAGCCCCCCCTGAATCTATGTTTAAAAAGATATTTAAAATCACCATTTAGTCCATTCCAGTGCATACAGCAGTCTCAAAAGTGCTAAAAGCGTATTTTTTTCTTGTTCTGCATTTTGGTCATCATACAATGGGGGGGCTATAGCCCCCCTTCCCGTCCCCTCTGGCAACGCTACTGGGTCGAGTGGTAAAAGCGTCTGCTACTGCTACGGTAAATTCGGCTTCGATTCCCGGTCGAGTCAAGTCAAAGACTAGAAAATTGGTATTTACAGCTGTCTTCTTAAGTTTAGCAATTAAAAAGAACAGTGTAAATCCTCCAACGTGTGTGGTAGATAGGTGACTGCTTCACTCAAAGACCGAAAGTCCCTTTGCAGTCTTTTGGCCATGGCAATTTGGTAAATAAACATGTAATTACAATTTGGTAGGTAGATTTTTTTAATTTCTATTTAGGTTTTGCTTTGATAAAAACAGTGTCGTAATTGAGAGAAAAGGGGGTTTAAGCTTGAAGCCTCATCCTTAGCAAATCAATTTGAAATTTTAAGCAATAAGCATGCATTTGAACTTGAGCAGGAAGTACGGCGAGGGGTAATGAAGGAGCTTATTAATCTAATTCTATCAAAGGGTTACTATGTAATCTCAGTAATTACTTTTTTCAAATTGCTCTACTAACGTGCGAAAAAGTTTTGAAGCAGCTTTTTTTCTAAAAAATCACAAAAAATTGCCCAGCTGTACAGAAACCCGTAACCTTCAGCGGTGGGGTTTCCGCCGAAACACAGCCAAATTAAAGCGTTGAGTTCAAACCCACCCGCTCAGAAATATCCTAGTTACGCGACTGATTGGAATTTTTTTAAACGAAAAGCTTGTTTGGTCCATTGGGCTTAAAAGTTTCAAGCAAGGTCTTATTTTTCTCTTGGTCTTTAATATATCTTGCGTTTTCAGAACAATGATTTTGTGCGTTTCTTTTTTTTTTCGCTTTTCAGTGGTTTGCTTTTTCTCAAGGGTCGCGGAGGCAGCAGCTCGAGGTTAAGTCGTTACACTTTACGACCTTCCATCACCTCTTTCGTTTCGCTTGAAGTTCAAAAACACGTTATACAGCAGTTTAAACATCCCAATGATTCAGCATCGTGCTTGAAAGGGGCGCTTACATAGCCTAAATAAACTAAAGCTTATCTTGTTTGCAGATATTTTTTTTGCATTAAACTATTTTTGAAAATCTTGGTTACAGCCAGTGTAATAACTTCTTGCATAATAATATTTTCTTTACTTTTCTATCATTACAAATTAGACATGGCAAATCATATTTTTTTCGTTATTGAAAAAGCATTAAAAATCTAGATAATGACGTCACAACTACTTTCCCCCTAAAATAGTGGACTTAAAAAAGCAAAAAGCTGCAACTTGTACAGCTCTTAAAACTGTCACGCGTTACCAATGCAGAAATGGGACTTTGCGAAAACGGCTGAAGGCAGAAAGGAGAAATTGGTTTCAGCATAAAGATAAATTTAATATGATACACTTGATGTTGGTTGTCACACTCTTTCCCCAGAAACGGATTTGTGTGGTGGAGTGCCCTGCTGGGTCCCATGTTTGGTGGGGCCCCAATTTTGATAGTGCAAAGCTTAAATTGTGGCGGCAACGAGAAGTGAACTTTGCGTTGTTGTGGTCCTCCAACGCAGTGTGCTATTTGTGGCGCGGTTTAGATGAAGACAGACAAAAACGTTATTGATTTTGTTTAAATGCTTTTCCGATGCTTTTTGCGTTATTCTAGACTTCGTGAGCTATGCGTAAAGGAATTCCATTGACTGATCAAAGTGGCGTGACCATGAGTTGTGCTGATTGGTCAAAGAATTCTCGGGCTCATAGTGTTTCAGAACTGATTTGAGTTTTACATTCATTCCGAAGGACGTGACAAAAAGGCGGAAAATTAGGAAAGGGCGGTTGGGGTTTGAGTTACGGTTAACCCTCACCTAAGCCGAATCCTAACCCATATCTAACCCTAACCAGCTTTTTAGCAGGGTTTCCGCTTTTTCCTACTTTTCCGCTGTAGGAAAAGGCGGAAATCGAGCTAAAAAGCCATTAACCCAAACCCCAACCGCTCTTTCCTATTTTCCCGCCTTTTGGGACGATTTCCGCCTTTTATTCATGTCCCATTTCGAATTTTCCGTTCAATTGTTAACAGCATTTTTTAAAAAATGTCACGTAGTTGTACACCAGACATTTTAAATAAGAAATTTCTGAAGTTCTTTTGGTGTTCGAGGTAAGCTCTGAGAAATCACTTAGATGCTACTCAAAAAGACTAACTTTATTGCTATTTTTCGCTAGTTAGAGTGTCTATAATTAGGACAAACATTGACGATGTTTATAAAAACAAAGAATTTATTACCGCTACCTTCAAAAAACACTGCAAAAATTGCTTGTTAGCAAATACTACATTGACCTCTGGTACAAAATTATTTAATTTATCAGTTTATTTAAAGCTTGATACGTGTAGTTTACTTTTTTAACAAAAGTTGTTGTTTGCTTTTCTCGCATATTGAAGTTTACTGGTTTACATTGCGCAAAGAACTACCTATCATTTAATTAATTTATTGAGCCCATTTTATTCTATTTTCCTAGAGTGAACTGAGCAAACTACGAAGCACCTTGTTTAGTAAACTTTCCAGTTTTTCGGTGTTTCCAAGACAATACTCCATGTTAACATGAACTTTTTTAAATTGATAATTGTGTTTGTTTTTTCTCTTTTTCTCGGTGTATTTGGCAAACAATAAACTTGATTTGATTTGATTAGAATCAACTAGCTTCATTAGAGCACTGCTATCAGAAGTGATAGCAAATCGCCATCAACTTCTGATAGCAAAAAACAGAAAAACAAATCCACACATTGCTGTAGTAGAATACCTAGCGAAAAAATTTAAACATTTTTGTTATTTCGTTTCCATTATTTCATTTACCACCATTTTTTATTTGCTGTTGAAAATATGTTTTTAATTGAAAAATAGAAGAATATAAAAACTTTAAGTCTAAAAATGCGTTTACTTTGGATACGAAGCAATCAAAATTTGACGTCATCAACAACTTGCGAAAATTTCTATTTTTTATTTTTGCAATATCCTTTGTTGTTGCAAACATTTAAATATGCGATTGTTCACATGCAAGAATTGGATGGACGAGGGCGATTGGACGAGTGGTTAAATTACTGTGCACCCACGTTGCTTTTGTTCTGGTTTGGGTCTCTAGCATCGAATACCACCAAGGACAACAAATTTTTTACAATTAGTTACAGAATTTAGAAAAATAAAAGGTTGTTTTTTAAAAAAATGTATGAAATTAGGATGAAGCAAGTTTAGGGAGAAATAATCAAGAACAGTACAATCAGATATTCTATTGCTCGTTTCAGGTTTTGTTAGAGTAAGTTTAATTCCAAAGCCAAGAAAAGTTTGGCCCATGGCCTAATTTTGGACCTAGCATAATCCTTAAAAATCAGAAGCTTAAAACCAAAGTTATATATATACCCAGTACTTAAACTGTAAAATTTTGCATGTGGGACGCTTTCGCAGCCTTGACCTAACGCATTTGGAATGCGAAAGTACTTTAGTGGAAATTATGTAATTCTGTCCCCGAAATCGAGTGAATACCAAAAAAAAGATTTTCATCGCAATTTGGGACTATATTCGGCCGGAATTTGAGGGATTTATTCGTGCTGACAAGATCTTTTTCGTTTGATCATCCAGCGCTCAAATCTCGGTGGGGGCAAGCGTCGCCCATACACTTTAAGTACTAAAGGGCCACAGGCTGCAAATTCGATGAAAGATTTATATTTATGCTAAGCTTTTATAACATGTAACGTTACACTGCAGCTTTGAAGCTCCCGATAGGTTAGTGGCGTGCTCAGGCGTCAGGCACGCAACAAGGTTGCTAAGAAAAAGTAGGGCTTGAATCTGTAACGTACGTGCCTAAAGGACGCATCCCAATGCGTCGACCGGCTTGGTTCAACAACGATCGGGCTATTCTCCTGGTTGTCTTATTAATCCACATACCCAATTGCACTTCCATTTGTGGTTACGTTGGAGCTGACGCTACAAATCCAAAGCAAAATTTTCTCGTATGAAAACTGTCCAAATTGAGCAAGGCTGTTGAGCAAATTCACGCAACTAAAGTGTTTACTTAGGGAGGCTTGATGGCGGAGCTCTGAGCCGCTGGAGACCAACGCCTCACAGAGAAATTTTGTCAAGGACTGCCTTTACGGAGACAGAAAATTACAACTGTTGTCCACCGAAAATGAGTGCTATGATGAATGATCACGCTATAATTATCACTACCACTAATTGAGTGCGTGAACTTATACCGTTAAAATCTTCCGCCGCCCCCTAAACCGGGGTCGATGCGTTGGTCGAATTGGTCCGACCACATGTTTTCATTTATGATGTCAAAAGCGATAAACACAGGGACGGACAACGCTTACAGAACGCTGGGGAAAGCATCAGCATGGAAATGGGAGTTGATGGCGTGGATGGTAAATGCAGCTATAACCACGCAAGAGTGCGAGAAAGGAGTTTAAACCTAACCAGGGCCAGTGAAAAGCATTCGATCTGGGCCTGGGGATAGATCAAAAAAAAAGAAAGTATCATTCTATCCAACTGCCATTTTACTTTTCGGTCTTAAGATAAAAACAAAATTCATAAATTTATCACGGAAAATTTCGAAATTAATAATATATTCTGAATCATATCAGTTGTCTGCCACAATTTTTTTGTTTAATAAATTGTAATAGCTACATAGAATGCCATTTACGCCCTCGTGTGACTGTCGACTAAAATTGATGATGTGACTTTCCGATTGAGATGTTATCAGCGACATTTTAAAAATCAAATAAAAGGTAATACCAAACTCACAAGCCATTTATTTCATGCTTTTGAGATACGCTTGCTAAAATACGCATACGCGTATTTCCGCATATCAATAAATTACCCTGCGTAAATACGCATATCCGTATTTACGGATATGCGTTTTTTATACGCGTATGCGTAAATACGGACGTCGGGAAAAGCGGCTTAAGAAGTGTTAATTGCGATTAATAATGTGCGTAAAACTAGACAATGTATTAATTGCGATAGTTACGAAGGGCTTACTAAAATAAAGCAAGGAACAGCTTTCTCTACGTACATACTTTACTTTATTGCAACAAAACCGGGCCTAAATTGCGTCTTTAAATAATCTTGTTAGAAGATGTTTAATACGCTATATTTTGTTAACTTGCCCGTCGGGCAAATTAAGCTAAAAACTAACTTGCCCGAGGCGATTTTAGCTTGTCTCGGGCAAGCGGGCAGGCGTTAATTTTAAGCAACCTTACTTCATAAGTATGAAATACCTTTTGTTTTTTTTTGTACTGTAATTGATAGCCGAAAACTTAACCGCTACAATAGGAAAGAAATTAAACAAATGGGTCGGAAGAGCAAACGACCAAATCACCAAAAAATGCTTTCCTGCCTACAAGAGAGACGCGTGGTTGCGAAAAGATTCAACTCTGCTATCCCTAGTTCGGCCGCCGTCGAGAGATTATTTGCTGTTGGTTCTTCTTTTTTGCGATCGAAACGATCGTCTATGACGAAGAAAAATTGTGAAAAGTTTGTTTTGCTGTATGAGAATGAAAAGTGTCTAAAAAAGTCAATTTTTCTCCATAAACAACGCATTATTTCTGAATGTGAGTGGTGCTTTTTTTTCTTTGGTGCTTGTTTATTTTTATAGCTGTTTATTTTTATTATTCTTTTTGTTTTAGTGTTTAATTGCTTTTTTTAACTTTAAAAATAATTCTTTATTCGCTCATAGATATGTGCCTTTATAAAAAGCTAAACGCATTGCAGTTGGTTCTTTCCAGTGCAGCTTAGCTGAAGATGGTACCATGTTTGTACTTTTATATTTTTGTACTTAGCACCATCGTCTTCAGCGCGCTTTTTAAACTTCGATTATGCAAAAATTTGTACTCAAAAACAAAAATAGCGAAATTTGTGAGCGCTCCTCAAGCAATCAATTTGTGGTTGCGCTGTACGATTTTCAATGTTTGTTTGCGGAATTTGTGTTTGCGGTTTAAAGCGTTTAAATTTTGGTTTACGAATTCGCAATTGCGCTTTGAACTTTTAAGATCTTGATCGCGGAATTTGCGCTTGCGATTTAACCTTAAAAAATTTTGGGTGCGGAATTTGCGCTTCAAGCTCAAAAAATTTTGGTCGCGAAATTTGCGTTTGCGCTTTAAACTAAAAAAACTTTGGTTGCGGAATTTGCGCTTGCGCTTTACGGTATGTTTTTTAAACGCCCAGCTCTGGCTCTTCACGTACCGTACTTAAAAAGTACGGTATGTATTTCAATCAAAGCTCCCGCCAAGGATGATCATACGGCCCGAGACCGCTTTGCAAATTTTGAAAATTTTGTAGCAACCAAAATTGTTGAGCTTCTGCAGTGCATGTGCAGCTACGAGTTAAAAGCGAAATATCTTCTTGTTATTTCAAAAAAGTATTTTGAATGAAAACAATCATGTCAAAAAGATTTATTGTTACAAGTAGATATCAATATGTTTGCTAGCTTTTATACCCTATCAACACAGTATATTTGGGCGTAAAATTACGCAATGAGGGGTGTAAAATTACAAACAGTTAATTTACGTAACGCTTAGTTGATCTTACACAAAACTCCGTGCACCGACGCAAAAGCTGCCAGTTGGAATAAACAACGGATGCGCTCGATCGCACCCTTATGCAATCTTACGCTCAGTGTGGAATGGCCTTTTAAGCATGCTATTCCTGCTGTACTGTCAGTTAGTCTATAAAAGTCACCAAAAGCAAACTTGAACAAGGTTACGTCAACGTTATGTTTCTGTTACTTCAAATTTACTGATGGACCTATGTAAGCTTTCAAGCCCAAAACAACATCAAATGTTTCACTTATGTTGTGTTAGGTGGGAGGAACAGGACCGGATTTAGGGGGCCCCCACCTTACGCCACAAGTTGTTTGTAAATTTGCGCGATATTGTGCAAAATAAAATTATTTTGAAAATGTTTATCTTGTGACAAACCAGTTTGGTCAACTTTTCTGTAATTTCTTTCGTAACAGTCTAATTTGTAACATTTTGATGTCACATATGCAATACGCATCTTTGCTCCAGGAGCAAGAAGTTGGTCGGCATGAAATAATTTCGTAATCATCTTGAAGTACAGGCCTAACAATCATTTTCTTTCGCTCCTGATGCCGACAACTTGGCGGTGCAACCAGGATGGAGGGGGATAAAGGGGTTCATCTATTCCTTTCTTAGGCAATTCACATAAAAAAAATTTAACCCCAAACTTTAAGCGTTTAAACATAGTTTTGGATTGACCTGTAATTAAAGGGGTAAACTTGAAGGGGCTGGACAGTTTATTTACTGGCTTTCAAATCTCAGCAATTTAGTTCTTTTAAATGGCTCTAAAAAGATACGAAAAAAATGGCTCTTTTTTTCTGAAAAATTACAAAAATTGCCCAGCGGCTGACTGTGATACGGATGTAAGTTGCACAACTTCTCTCAGCACGCTGCTCAATTGAGAGATTCAGCAAAACAACTTGACCATTGGATTTAGCCCCCCACCCCACTTAACAAAATTCTGGATGCTCGCCTGCGTTTTGTTGAAAAAACTTGATTTTGTGAAGGAGCGATTCGGGTGCAAAACGCAAGTTACTATTTTTTCTTTGCAAAGTAAGCTTATTTTTTCTGTTATTTTTTGACTCTTAAAGTGCGTTTACATTGGGCGCAAAGCAAGGCGAAGCAAAGGTTGCCAACCTTCGCGCGTGATCGCTTACGTCCTTTACTCAAAATTAGGCCAACAACTCAACAACAATTTAGTCTAAGTGAATTTAAGCAACTGGTCGCGAAGTTTGCGGTTAGACTATACTATAGTATAGTAAACACTATTAAATCACATTTTTAGTCACATTATTAATCGCAATTAACACTTCTTAATCGCACGCAGGTTTTTTGATTCTTAGACACGTTAAACAACTGCTTGGCACAAAATGTTACGCAGAGGTGGGCAGTACCGCGGTACTGTAACGCGGTACTTTTTTAGTACCGCTATCGGTAACGTCGGTACTTTTTCAAAAAAGTACCGTTTTTGGTACCGTCGATACTTTTTTAGCACGTTTACCGCGGTACTCGGTACTTTTGTGGGGAATGGAATTAAAGCCATTCAAAAGGAGTTGAAACTACGGAGAAGCACTTTCAAACCTTGTCCACGTAATTTGTTTACTGGATGATTGCGGATGACAGACAGTTCACCGACACTGCACTAAGATGCTTTACTGAGCAAATCATAAAAGTTAGCTGTATTGCGTTATGATCTTTTGTTTGTTCTGAAAAGTGAAGACTGGAGACCAGCCTGTCCTCTGCATAAACTCATTTTGAAGTGATATTCTTTTCCAAAGAAAATTTGTAGCGGTACATAATTTCATAAGAGGCTGTCCATAAAAGACGTTCGCAAACAATTGACCCCCTCCTTCTTGTCCGTAAATTGTTCTCATTCAGGGGTGCCGAAACCCGGGGGGATGGGGGATATATCCTCCCCAATAATTTGAATGCATCCCCCCTATAATTGACTTTGGTCTGCATCTAAGCTTGTTCGCGCGGACACAACAGAGAAAACTTATCAAAGGTACGGAAATGACCAAAGCAATTTTATTGCTGGATTATCGCGTCACCAAAAACCTGTTTTGAAACCATGGAATTTTAAGACAAGGGGATGCCACCAATGATAAAAATGTGACAACAAGCCCTTTGTTTCTTCACTATCAATTTTTTTTAGCATTTTTTGCTCACAACAGTACTTAACAATAATATTGACGACGAGGAGGCCCGCTTAATTCAATTTTGCCAACCAATTTAATTGTATAATCCGGATGAAATTAAAGGTTTTTGTCCGAAAAGTTGCTCCCATAGACCCTTTTTATGAACGTAATGTAATTACTAGGGTGGATTTACCAAATGGCGCTGTGCCAGGGGCTTCGTGTTTAGAATGATAGTAAGACTTTTTTGGTCTTCACCTATATTTGGCAGGAAGATGTTGCGAAAATTTTCAAAGTTCTAGGAGCCCCGCACGATAAAAACCCAGCCCGGGCAATAGCATGGTTACAAAGCGTAACCATCTCTTGTACCATTTTTCAATAACAACCTACCTCCACCTCGCCAGTTTTTACGCGACGAAATAACTTTGAAAAACAAATTAGCAAGGAAAAATGCTCATTGAACTAATCATTGAATTTAAATGGAAGGGGCCTAGGCCCCCTGGCCGTACATGTACTCCTACCACTGGTTATTTTTATGACAAAATAGGTATCTGTAAGAAAAATCATCGACTGATCGAGTTATTATTTACTGCTAAAATATGCAGTAATCAATGTACCTTACTTCCCCCTACCTGGGCCAAATCACTTACAAACTTTGGCCCAAAATGCAAGATTTTAAACGTGTTTTGGACTTAATTTGTAAGTAAAAGGATGATTGAACATATTGATTTTTTCAGTTCGTTTTCAAATGTTAAAAATCTAGTTCTTTCAAATGGCTTTGAACAAGTGCGAATTGTGATCCATAAGCATTAAAATAGATTTTTTTCCGAAAAATTGCAAAAATTGTCCAGCGTCTGAGGGCTTTGCCCCCAAACCCTCATAGTCTCCGGCTGGGGGATCCGCCCCCAGACCCCCGTCTGTGATGCGTTTGAGATACACTATAGTTTACTCAACGCGTCTCCCAATTCAGACATTTTCACTTTCTAACTTTTGGTTCAAGCTCTTTCCTTTTAGCGAAATCCTGTTTAAGCGCCAGATACTGGCCACGGCTTCTGATCTACAAAAAGTTCCTCTTTCGAAAAACTTTGATGAAGTCATGCATGCATTTTGTGGTTTGCCCCTCCCCCCCTCTATTAAAAAATCTTGGCTACGACTTTGTTTGAGATCCTTCTAACATTCATTTGTATTGGCGACGCAACTGGTAAGGCTACTGAGTCCAGATTACCAGAATATAAACAAAAATTGCACTTTATTTCGTATTGAAACGCACTAAACACACGTTTTCAGTACGTTTAGGTTTCATAGCTCATAAACAAGCGTAAGGGACATTAAAAACGTGTTGAAAAACAACGTAATCGAAATTTCCGAGCAATGAAGGCGACTGAATTGTCATGCTTTGTAATTAAGGAATACGGATGTCCACAATGCAGGAAGCCCACTCTCTTCTTGCCCGCGAAATATCCGCACTGAACAACCCCCTGACTTTGGAGTACGTCTTTAATGGAAAGTCTCTAACAATATCTGTAATGCAATTCTTCCACCGGCCAAATAGCCTATGTGGTAATGTGCTCGGCTCTGGTGCCGAAGGTCATGGGCTCAAATCGAACACAGAGTTGCCAACGACTTGCCACCGTTGTGACTTTTCTTCAAAAGGATCTGTGTTGCCAAGTGCATTGTCGCGGGGACGGACCGAGCAAACTTGTTACTGGTTTAGGCGTAATACAGTGAGAAAATGATTTGAAATATTTTTTTTTAAGTAATTGTTTTAGTAAAATCATTCACTGAGCATGTTATACCAGTTACCACTAGGCAAGTAAGAGACTCAATCACTGTTTAACGCATAAAATCATCAAAAATATTGTTTCCAAAATGAGCAATTTTTTTCTTTTGAAGAGTACCGAATTACGGTACCGAGTACCGGTGGTACTTTTTCAAAAATGTAACGAATAAAGTACCGTCGGTTCTTTTTTAACAAAGTAGCGGCAAAAGTACCGTCGGTACTTTTAAAGTACCGAGTGCCCACCTCTGATGTTACGTTTTTTTTTCCAAAAAAGTTTTCCTACGCTATCTTTAACACGTTAACAGCTGCTTCAGATACCACAAGTACTACCCTGCGCTGCATGAAGATAACCAGTAGCGTAGCCAGGGGGGGGGGCGGGGGGGGCTCGAGCCCCCCCCATTGGCTTGTGAAGTATGCAAAAACGCATGTTTTTTGTGCTTTTGAGGCCGATTTTCTGTGAAAAATGGAAAATAGCCCCCCCCATTCGAAAATAGCCCCCCTCAAACGTTTGAAGTTGCGAAATTGGGAGAAAAATCGCCGTGAATTTTGGCGAAGACCTTTTTTTTTTTTTTTTGGAGATCACCTGATTTTGGGTGCGGAGAAAACGTTTGAATTTCGGATTTCGGTCGAAAAATCACTCTGAATTTTGGCGAAGACCTTTTTTTTTTTTTTTTTTTTTTTTTTTTTTGGAGATCACCTGATTTTGGGCGGAAAAAACCTTTGAATTTCCGATCTATCCGAGACATTTCGTCTCAAATTTCGGACAAACCATCTGAAACTGATTCAAGGCCAATGAAAATTCGAGTCAACGTCGTTTGCACACTTCTCACTCTTTCAAAATAGCCCCCCCCTTTTCCAAATCCTGGCTACGCGCCTGAAGATAACCTCATAAATTTTACGGTTTTTTTGTTATGATTATTTTGAAGAGCTTTTAGCTTCAATTACTTTTGCAAAAAATTTCGGCTTTCTAGCAGGTGTAGTTTCCAAAATATTCGCTAATAAAAACACGTTTGCAAAAAAACACAACGGTAATTAACAGTTATGATTGTTAAAGGCGAGCTATAATGGCGTTAGAAGATTATTTTAAAAATAGCGTTAATTACTTTTGAACCCAGCAACATAAGCATGACTCTAAAAACCCTTTCGTTTTCGAAAAATCGCTAATTTAGTGTTCCATTGTCTTGGTGATTATGACGACAGTGAGCCTCTACTTTTTTGGCGGGTGTTCAGTTTGGCTGGGTTTTGCCGTAAGAGCGAGAAAGTGTCCAGAAAAAAAGCGAATATAGAAGCAGAAAACAGCTTGCGCGATGGGTCATATTGCTGGCGAGTACTATCAGATCAAGTACGTGTAAACAATATCGTTTTCGCGATTGTAGGCAGTATTGGTATAGTTTTTTTGGGGGAGGCAAACGATAGATCAATATCGGCAGCTTAAGTTTTGCCGGTACTGTCTATCTAGTATAGCCTACTGCATGGGCAAGTCGTATCACTTTCAGTAAAATAGGTTAGGTACGCGTGGCCGAAAATAAGACGCTTAAAAGGAAGAATCTGCAATCTGAAATACTGTCAAACCTCGGTTTAACGGACAAATGCGGACCAACGACAGTCCGTTGTTGGAAAAAGTCCGTTAAACGAAAACGCAGTGTTCCTCACTCTGTTACAATTGTGTGCACCTCAACTGCTAACATAGCTTATCACAATGCAAGTAAACGGGGAATCATTATGTCTCTGCGACAACGTAGCACGATTTCTCGTTTCGTCGGCTATTGATTTTCGCTTGTTACAATTACATGTACAGCAGTCTATGCTTACGGAACGGTAAAATCCGAAGTCCGTTAAATCCGAAGTCCGTTAAATCGAGGTCCGTTAAATCGAGGGTTGACTGTAACATAAGCAGACTTAGTGCTTTTGGACTCAGACTACATAGGCTTTTGGACAGTTTATAGGCTTTTGGACTCAGAGTGAGATTTCTGTGTTACCTGTCTCTACATTTGAAGTAGGCCTAGAAAATTTGGCCAAAAACTTACTCTTAGGCCTAAATAACTAACCAATTCTGTATTGTTCGTTTTGTTGCTACCAATGCCAGCTTTTTTCTCCTGAAATATGATGAAGTAAAGTCAATTACTTATTGCATTGTTTCTAGAAATCAATCGCACTTCTACCTATACAGATGAGGTATGATATTTTTTGAAATGGTACCTCCCTCTCCTACAAACGATAGGTCTACTGGCAATCAGTTGCAAAAATAGTTTTGACAAGAACTAGGCCTACCCAAGTTTCACGACACACTACTCTACAATTACTGTGTAGGCTATGTGAATTGCGGTAGACTTGCAGGCCTTAATCATTCATAGATTTATTGCGACACTAATGGCTATAATCAACTAATATTTCAGATTTATCTTAGTCTGTAGCAAGTTGCTATGAGCAAACTTTTCAGTTACTGGTCTATGTTAAAATTCTGATTGTTTAAAAAAACAAAATTGAAAGAAAGAATACCGGTGGCTGAAATTTTTGTTCCTCAATCTGCAATAACGTGCTGTCCTGCACGATTATGGCTTTCTAAACCCTCATACAAAGCACAAGTTTGAGCTGGTTGATAACTTTTTGTAGATTACATTAAGCTTTGCAAAAATAGTTTTGCACAAATAGTTTATGAAAAATTTGATCAGGTACAAATTCTGTTCTTTATTGCTTAGTAAAATGTTTTACAGATTTCAGATTTGTAAAATAGTCTAAGTTATTTGTGTTTTACCTAATGTGCATGTACATTTATTTTATATCCTTGACAGTTGTGTGGTTACTTGAACATTGAATCAAGATCAAGTCATAAACTGGGCAGTGTGCACATGGTATTGAATAAAAGATGAATTAAAATAATACCAAGTACCGTTGGGTGACTGTACAACGAAAATACCGGTGCATTACGAAGATATGTGTCCGGATAGAAGGTATGCCAGTGTGTCACATTTATATCAAAATGGACTACTATATGTTCCACATTTATGTCAAAAAAGTGTGCAGATTCTGAGATGGAAGATCCACCCTGCATGCACTTGTGGCGCTTCGTGTTGACTCCACGCGCTTCGTGCAGAAGTCAATAACTTTGCAATGATGACTAATTAGGCCTGCAATATAAAACAAATGTTGCCCAATCTTACATCCATCTCTGATCTTAGTAAGTGTGATTTCTGATTTACAAAATTTTTTATACATCAGTTCAGTTCATGATTAGCCGCATTCTAAACGGTAGAAGTTTTTGTCAAAAATACTTAATTGCTTTTGGAATAAAACTGTTATACTTCATACCACTAAACTAACTGATACTTCTTTTTATTAAGCATACAAGGCTCATTTTTTCCTCAATTAAAAAAAAGCTAAGAACAATGCTAGCCTCAGCAGTCACCATGCAAAGAAAATTTAGACACAGGCTAGAACAATGCGTTGTCAGCAACCAGCATAGTTTTTCTAAGGCCTTTTCTACATTGCCATTGTTGATTTGTCAAACAGTAATCATAATGAATGACAAAAGACAATGTTTCGCCAGGCAAAAATTTATTTGTGGCACTTTTTTTCCATAAAAAGGACAAATGAGGCTAAAACTTTGTGACAGAACAATAAGCCTGACTTTCTCAAAAAGTGTAGCTACACTAATTAGAGTTAACTCAGAACTGCATATCACCAGATGTATATAGTCACTCTCATGAGGCTGAAGTAACAGAGGGAAAATGCAATCTACCAACAAATTTCTGGAAAAAAGCCGCAATCTTTTAGTTAAGACCTTGCTTATATTTTTGTTTTCAACTAAATTTAAACAAAAAACAACAAATTTTTTGGGAAGGCATTTTTTTGGAGGAAAGAGCTGGGAGTTTACCAAAATTTGACAGAAAAAAAGCAATAATTTTTTGGTGACAACCTTTTTTTTTGCTCTTCACATAAATTTGAAAGTAAAAAGCAGTGAGTTTCTGGTGCCAAATTTTTAGAAGCTTGTCTCTCTCGCTCATACCTTTAATAACTCCACACAGTATTGTTAAATCAGCATAAACACTTGCTGCTAAAATTAGTCTCAGCACTCGTGTACAAATTACATGTCTTAACGTTTGTGTACAATACAATCCTTTGCATGTTTTGATACTCGTAAATTATTATTGTTTTAGATTTCCAAATTTTGTTATCCTGGAAGCTACAGTGAACTACGACACATAACAGCATACTCTCTGCTTTGCTCTTCCTTTTAAGGTAGAGATAAAGAAACCCTCTTCGATATGTGATGAGATGCTCAAATGAACGAGTGGTCTAAAGTAAGTAAATTTTTCAATGTTACTAACATGAATCTTCATCAGTGGCATATTTAGATAGGGGGGCATTGTGTCATGCCCCCCTTTATGGCGCCAGTAATGCATAAATATTTAACAATAGTGCGCAAAATTAATTCATGGCCCCCCTTTGGAATTTGGGCAGAAAACCGGGCTAATTCTGAGTGAAGACCTTTTTTTTTGGGTCGTCATCTAAATCTGGGCAGAAAAACGGGCTACATTTGAGTAAAAACCTTTTTTGTTTGGTCTTCATTGTTCTCAAATTTCCTCCCCCTCCCCCTTTCAAAAATCCTGCGTACGCTAGTGAGCTTCACTATAAAGATGAAAAACGATCATTCCATTGGAAAGTTCTCGAAAAAGCAATTGCCCAGCTAGTGGAGACTACGAAGTCCGTTTTTCCAGTTAAACACTAACTTACTGAAATACTGGCAAATTAACTAATGTATGGTACTGCAATGTAAGTAATTACTTTGTAAAACTTTAATCGAAACATATTTCTCAATTTATTATGCAACTTATTTTTCCTCGAATAAACTGTTGCAATGGGCCAAAATAAGACCTACGCAGCAATTGTCAGTAGACTGCCCAAAAGAAAAAGGGAAGCCCATTAATGCACATTGCATCGATGGCCATCAATAGTAAAAATCATGTTTACGACTTTGATTGCATAATGTGGGTCCGACCCACATCTTGGTTCTTTGCGTCTTACATTAGGCACTTTACGAGAAATACAGTAAAGCTTTACGCAGAGTCGTTGAGAGTGGTAGCAGAGGGGCATGGAGTACTCATGCCCCGTATTTGGTTTGAAACATGATCTGAAGCAAATATCGAGAAATGAATAGGAACGCGAGCCACTTTTAATTTATAAGAAAAACAGGTTTTGAAAACTTTTTTTGGTCTTCAACCTAAATTCTTAGGACAGAATAGCTGCTCGGTTGAGAAGCTTTGCTTTCGTTTTTATTATGCTATTTACCCGACCCGGGATTTACCTCAACGGCCCTGGCTTTAAATAAGTTATGGTAAGCATCTTTTAGGAATGCAACAAAAACTGAAAAGAAAGTCGGTTCAGTTGAGAAATTTATGAATTTTTTGTTGTTATCCACGAGGAAATAGTGGTCTTGTTTAATGTTTTGTTTGGTACAATATTTGCAAGTGATTAATCCTTCGTGATATGTGTGATTTAATGCAGATGGGTCGTCAGAAAACAGCATCATTTGGGTACCTGAAGAAGCTGCAAAGTCGTGATTTCATATTCAGCGGCATGTTACGCTTATTGGTGTATAGAGATGCTATCAAGAAGTTGCCGTTTGGCGTAGATGATGCCTAAGCTGTGCTACACGGTTCGACGATGTCTGAATAGTAATTTTTGCGTGACTGTTATCCTAAGCTGTTTAAATAACATTATGCATTATCTTTTGTACTGATAGCCCTCATTGATTTTTTTTGGCATTAGAAATACAGTTACCGTTGACTATAAAATTACCATAAAAGGTTAAAAGTATAACAGTCTGTTTCGTCCTAAATACTCATCAGGTGCTAATCTGTAAAAGAAACATCTTGAAAGTCAGCTACAGTTGCATGCCTAATATGGCTTCAATTATATCTGATACATACAGTTGCATGCCCAATAATTTTTTGGCAGAAGATTTGCGCCTGTGTCCTTGGCCTTGGCCTCGAGCATTCCTGTCCTTGGCCTCGCGAGGATCTGTCCTCGGAAGGGCTGTTCTTGGCTTCCGTTTTTTTGTGTTCTTGGCCTTGTATCCTCGACTCCACATCTGTGAATTTTGATCCTGCAATTTATGCATGACTGAGAAACTCGCAAATTTTTTAGCTGACAAACATAATGTGCTGAATAAAAGATGAGACTTTACGAGGAAATGGAAGCACAAAAATAAATACAAGCTGAAAAACTTTTGACCTTAGTTTTATTGTTTTTAACCAATGTTTTTAACTGATGCTTTTAATCAGTGTGGCTTATCAAACCAAAAACACTGCAGTTTAGCAGTTGTAGGAGTGTTTTGGCTTAGCAGGTTGTATATTATTTAGTGTTAGCTTTTAGGTTGTATATTATTTAGTGTTAGCTTTTAGGTTGTATATTATTTAGTGTTAGTTTGTAGTTTTATTTTGTTTTGATTTTACTTCTGCATGTCATTGAGCACTGTTTTAGAAGATTGCCTACATACAATTTTCTCGTTACCGGTAATTAAAATTCTTAAACAACATGAAAGATTATCAAGTTCAGCTGTTCAAAAGGTTTTCAGTTCCTTCTACCCTGTTAACTCTCAACCCAAATTTCAGCCAGCGAGTAACCCTTATCAAGTCAAATGGATACCAAGTTACCAAGATTCTTGAGGTTTCATAAACAACTATCAGTTGGAAAGAAATTGAAATATTTTTATCCGCTAGATGGTGCGGTATACTAATTTGATCAGTGTTTGTAGTTACTGGACTTTCTTTCGTATTTACAATCAAAACATTTTGTATTTATGGTGTATGCTTTTGAAAACCTTCAGAACTTTTTAAACTCAAGCTTTCAACTTAAAAGTTCAACATAATTCTCTTTCTGTTGAAACTTTTTGATAAATCTTAAGCAATTTCGGCTGTCGCATTGTTGCGGAAAGTCGGAGTCTTCGCGATTTTTTGTATAATTTTTTTCTAAAGCTTTGTACTGTATTTCATTTCCATATTTGTCATTTTGCGTGAATTTTTTTTCCGTGCACTCGTCTACTGTTATTTTGTTTTTGCAGATGTTTTTCTGCACAGGCAATGCATAACGTAACCTTGCGTATATTTTTGAATAAAATGTAAAAAAGCTTCTTTGAATTATCGATAAAGCAGTCTAAGTCAATGACATTATTCTATTTACTGGCCGAAAATTGTGCCCTTTCCCCAACTACATTGCCAAAAGTTGGTGTTTGACCGGATCGTTTTCCTTTGGCTTTCTCCTTTCTATTATAATTCCGGAAAGGATAGGTATTAGTGCCATCTCGGCCAATCATCAGCGATACTTTTCACTGGTCGTAAAAATTGTGAACGTGCGAGCGCTTTTAAGTTTTATTTAAAAGCAGAAATTCAGTACACACATTACTTTAATTAATATAAATTAAAGATGCACTCACAATTTTATACATATTAATGCATCAAAAGTTTGTTAAAAAACAACTTTTTTAAAAAATGAATTAATAATCGGCAAACACAAATCATCTTACCGTACCAGAAAACGAAAATTTACAAAAGGATTGCTAGTTGAGCGATAACGCTTTCATTTTTGGAGCGAGAGCTCTGAGATTCAAATGTTTAGGCCGGTCAGATTGGACACAGTGTTGCAATGGCTCATCACCGCTGCAAGATTTCTTCGAAGAAGTATATACGCACACTACCCACGGCGCAATGCCACGGAGATGGGCCCCTCAAACTCGTTGCACGATTCGGCGTAATACAGCGAGTATAATGAAACGTTTGATTTAGACGTGTTTCGCTTCAGCTGACAAGGGTACACTCACACGAAAACTGTAGCCTAGGCCTTAGAGGTGGAGTCTTCGAGGACACAATTTAAAGTCCTTGGCCTCGAAGCCTGCAAGTCCTCGAAAATGCCCTGTCCTCGGCTACAGTACTTTACAAAAATGCCCTGTCCTCGACAGCACCATTTTTTGATTTGTTAAAAATGGGCCAAGGTCAAGACCGTTTTTTTTTCGTATTGTTGGAGCAAGCCAGAGACCTCGCGGAAAATTTGCGATGACCTTTTTTGTGGGAGTACATCTGATACTCGCACAAAATTAGCAATTTTTTTTGAACGATAACCTTTTTTTTGGAAAACACTTGCGGATTGTGTCCTTGGCCTCAAGAAGGTCCGTCCTCGGAAGGTCGGTCCCAAGCCTCGGATCTTCTTCTGTTCTTGGCCTTTGCCTCGAGCCTTGTGTTCTCGACTCCACCTCTGCCAGGCCTAACAACCCAAAATTTGACGAAGTACAATTACATCCAACCCCAGCCGTTGGAAACAGTTGGCTTCCCGATGCCCACGATAACTATGCGGAGGATTTCACCGATGCACAACCAAATACAAAAATTATTGAAAAAACAGCAGTTAAGTTTCACTTGAAAAATACGTTGAAACCACAAAAGCCAGATGGGGGACCAAAGTCCTCACCTCCTACGCTTCTGTTGACCAAGTACAAAATAAACAAATGCCTTTTTTCGTGCTCTAGCGCCAGTCTATTGCAGTGATATGATTTCCAAATTTGTTCCAACATTTTTAAAACGTATTTTAAATCATACGAATTCATCATAGCAACGGCGGGAAGTCCTCCAGCGTAGTGGGTTTGTGCCACATTAAAAATAAAATCCTTTACGGTGGACGGTGATAATGATGTCATCTTTGTTTTTATGTATTAACGAATCAGTGAGCACCCTCATTCGAAAAGCCCAGCTATAGAAAAACCACAACAATGGTGCGTTCAAGTATGAGGTGCAATTCAATTTTTTGAATTGGTTTTTTTCTTTGCTTAAGGATCTCGCTTGCCTGTCTGATGAATAAAGCATTGCCAACCATTCACCCCTGAAAATTTAAAAACTGATAAATTTTTTAAATATTTTCTCTAATTTGAATATTTAAAACATCGATATAAAAGCGAAAGTGGGTAACGAGTTAGCAAGGCCCACCTACGCACCACTGCTCCAACACAACACAGTTTTAAACAAGCAAATGTTGGAACGGTGGCAACTCGCAAGCAGTGCCGTCGCCAGAGCAACCGAAGTGAGGGGGCACCTGCCGAATGTGGGGGGAGGCACTAAAATAAACTGAGTTTTTGCACATAAAAACTGATATTTTACGGATACAAATTATGCGCTATTTTATCAATTTTGCATTCATGTCTGAAAAAAAAAAGACATGTAAGGCCGGCAGCGTTTTTAGCTCGTTTTGTATCTGGCCCATATATTCATTGAAAAATCTGTCTGCAGCAATAAATGCAACCAGAAGCGCAATCAAAATTTTGCTGAGAGGGAAGGAGCTTAAACGAAAAGTAAAATTTTTTTGCACAAAAATTGTCTAATTTAGGCCCTGTGCTGAACAAAGTGATGCAACTTAAGCGTGTCACAGAGAGAGCCTGGGGGGGATATTCTCCAAACGCTGGACAATTTTTGTGACTTTGCAGAAAAAAATAGCGATTTTAACGCTATTTGAATCACATTTTGCAAGTTTTTGAAGCCATATGAATATCAAATCAAAATCAAATCTTTCATTACACTCGCTATATTACTCTGAAGCGTGCAACTAGTTTGCGGTGCCCGTCTACGCGTCATTGCGTTTGCCCGTCTCCGCGTCATTGCGTTTGTGGAGTGTAGATCGAGGCCCAAATTGGTGTTTGCCACCGGTATTTTTGTAATTTTTTTGGTTTGACACCGGACTTCATGACATTTTTGGGATGAAGACCCTTTTTTTTTGGAGATCACCCGTTTTCGGCCGGAAAAACCGCTTAAATTCCCGATTTCGGCCGGAAAATCCCTCACAATTTCAGTGAAGACCTTTTTTTTTCATGGAGATCACCTTTTTTCGGCCGGAAAACCCCTTTGAATTTTTGGTCTTCACCTCGTTCATTTGATCCAGACTGGGATAAATTTCTCGTGCCCCTCTCAAATTCACATAAATAAACTTCTCATGCCCCCAAATTTATTTCTGCCCCCCAGTCACGCTATCCTGGCGCCGGGCCTGCACCACCTCCAACTGACATTATACCGTAAAAAAAAAATATATATATATATAAATGCATAGAGTCCAAAGCAGTAAAAGTTTGGAGCAATATTCAGAAATAAAAAATAAATCTTTATCATTTCAAATTCATTGCAAAACTATTCATTAAACAAATTTCAATTTTCTCCATGTCGTTGAATTCTGTAAAAATTACACTTTTATATCGTTCATTTTCTAAATCATATTTTCATCTTTCTCTGTTGAATGACTATATGGCTTGAAGACCGAAAAGTCCATTTGCAGCCTTCCCTTGCTGCTCAACACTCATAGAGTGTGTAGTTATGAAATCTACAGTATCAGTTATTGCAGTACTTTTTCTCATTTTATGGATCTGTGCACAACGCAAAAAATAAAAATTCAATTCAATTACCATGCAGTAGAATTCATTGTAGTGACCAAGTCTGCTGCATTTGGCAAGCAAAGTTTGATATGGTGTAAATTGCTAAGACCAACTCTTTGACAGCCATATTTTCACATAAAATCAAAGCCACCACAAATCTTATGATGCTACTTTTAGTTCAATACCTAAACCAAAGCAAAATGTAAAAGTTTTCAAACAAAATAAACATTTATAGCTAGGTTGAATAGCAGAAAACCACCTAGGCAATATAATCACATTCACACTGTTTTGCAGAAGTAAATTTTGCAGAAAATCTGAAAAACATAAAAGTAGAAATTGCATTTTTGTAAAATGGCTTAATAACAAACAGTTAACTTTTTGCCTTTCTATACAATAAAAAAAAATTAATAAAAGGTAATAAGTAGAGGTGTAGTCGAGAACACAAGGCTCGAGGCCAAGGCCAAGGACACAAAAAAAATCCGAGGCCAAGGCCAAGGACCAAGGAAACAGATGAAAGGGTTCTCAGAAAAAAAGGTCTTCAAAATTTTTTTTCATGCGATTTCAAAAAAAAGGTCTTCAAAAATTTTTTTCAGGCGATCTCTACTTGAGGAAACCAAAACAAAGATCTTTGCAGATTCCGCAAGGTTTCTGGCGTTTTCCAACGAAATTTCTACGGTTCAAAAATAGTGCTGTCCTCGAGCCGAAGACAGGGCAATTTTCGAGGACTTGAGGCTTCGAGGCCAAGGCCAAGGACTCCAAAATGTGTCCTCGAGGACTCCACCTCTGGTAATAAGTAGAAGCCGTTAAATTTATTGGTGATATGCTTATTTCATGAGGTCAAGCAATACCGGTTTAAGTAATTCCCAAAATTAATCCAAAAGAAAAAATTTTTTTCTCAGTATTTGCTATCCAATCACAATCAGCAGTTAGCTAATTGTGACAAGTAGCCTAGCATATTATTGAAATGCTAGATTTCTGCCATCCTTTCTTAGCATTAAGCGCTTTCAAAGATTCAAAATTCCTCACATGCAAAAAACTCTTTGCTCATAGGAACTCGCTACCGACAACGATAGGCTATATATTACCATTAAAAAGCTATAGAAATTTTAACAAATTCATGCCCTGAGGCTGCTCCTATTGATTCTGCATTTTGAAAAGCGGACGTGTTTTTTTTTCTCTCTTCAAAACAGCTCTGGAAATTCGCTTTTTGCGTTAAAAAAACGTAAGTTGCTCTTAAAATTTTTTGATATTAACGTCTAGCAGCTTGTTAAGTTTTATTTGGTTAAATTTGGAAGCCGGGCATCAAGTAGAAATTTTAGAATTTGCAAAAAAAGATTAGGTAATTTCAAACTTGCTTCTGCAGTTTCAGTAGGCTAATCAGTTCTTTTCGTTTTCAGCCATTTGTACTTTATCACGTCACAAGCTCATACAATGCCGAATCAAGATAGCCCAAAAATATCTAAGAAAGACTTGAGAAAGATAGAAGACAAAATTACCAAGCGAGTGATGGAAAACATTGGAAGTTTAGTGACAGAAAAATGCAAGGAAATATTGGAAAAACACTGCGTCAGCGATAGCCTTAGTGTACCTGCAACATCAGATTTGAACGCCATCAGTATTTCGATAGAATCGCTAAAACACGAACTCAAAGTTCTGAAGAATAGTACTGACCATACCATTGGAAGCGTGTCGTACCTCGCTCATGAGTATGACGACTTTTTGGAGAAAATTTCAAAAATATCAAGTATCAACGAAAGCCTGGCCAAAGAAATAAAATCTATAGAATGCAGACAGTTTAAATCAGAACAGCAACTGGACCAACTAGAACAGTACGGCCGAAGAGAAAATTTGGAGATTCATGGCATACCAGTAATGAGAAATGAAAATACCAACCAAATAATCAAGGCTGTTGCTAAATCCATTAATGTTGAGCTGAATGACAGTCAGATTTCCACTTCACATAGGTTAATTCAACCTCAATCGTCCTCTTCAAATTTCCAGCAACAAGCCAAAAACCATGTAAATCGTCAACCCCCTCCAATAATTGTCAGATTTAACAACCGAGACAAGAGAAATGAAATTTTTAGAAGAAGAAAAATGCTGAGACGAAATCCTGAAATGAGATCAATTTTTGCGTCAGAAACTGTCACCATCAAAGAAAATCTGACCACGTATAGAAAAATGATTTACGATGCGGCGAATTCGGCAAAGAAAGACCTAAATTTCAAGTTCTTGTGGACTTCCCAGGGCAGAATCCGTCTTAGGCGAGACTCGGTAAGTGAAGTAATAAATGTATCTTCACTTTCCGATCTTGATAGGATTGGTTATTCTGGTTCTGGGGGTCGAGTTATGTCAAAATTTTTGTAAAATGTTTTTTTTTCATTCTGTAGGCTTAGAATGTAACTTAACTCAAAATGGAGTGCCGTAATTTATGCTGTGACTGCGACTGTACGTGTTGTATTGCCAGATTGCTACCCTTTTCTTCCATAAGTGAACTGGAATTTCGTATATTAGGTAACAGCGTGGGTATGGATGACATAAATTATGTTGATTATTTTTCTCCCTCTAAATTAATCAAGATAGCTTCTGATTTACATAAAATGATTTTTTTCTCTTACATTTTAATGTTCGAAGTTTGCCAAAAAACAAATATAAAGTTGAAGAATTTTTTAATGGCATGAGTAGAATTCCAGACGCTATTGCTATTTCTGAAACGAAATTAAATGCAAATAGTGTGACTAATGTAAATATACCCAATTACACGTTTCTCCGTTAAGACTCACCGACTAATGCTGGTGGAGTTGGTCTTTATATAAAACAAAGCATGCAATTTCGCTTACGTAATGATTTATCTCTTAATGTCCAACACTGTGAAGACTTATGGATAGAACTAGAAACTAAACAAGCAAATATTATTCTCGTTGTAATATATCGACACCCTAATAAAACAATATCACACTTTCAAAACAAACTATGCAATACCTTAACTGATCTAGAAAACAAAAACTTCAATTATATTGTAAGCGGTGATATAAACATAAACTTCTTTGCAAAAAACAATGATATCATAGCTGATTATATAAATAATTTAACCATGATTGGCTGCAAAATGAAAATAAATAATCACACTAGGTTTGCTGATAAATGTAGGCCATCATTGCTTGACCATATCTACACAAACATAGCCAATAAAAGCACAAACAGTGGGGTAGCGTTATACGAGTTATCTGACCATTTACCTATATTTTTAATTGTAAAAAACACCTAATGTAAGCTGAAATCTGAAACTAAATTTATTCGCTGCATGAAACAATTTAATCTTGAAAATTTCTTAGTAGATTTGCATACAAAAATGTCAAAAATTGAAATTAATTCTACTACAGCAAACATTGATGATGATGTCTCAAATATTACACTAGCGTTTAAATCTGTGCTAGATATTCATGCACCTCTAAGACCTCAAACTAGGAATGAAAGAAGGCTAAGTAAAAAGCCTTGGATCACTCAGGGAATCCTTAAATCAATAAAAACAAAAAACAAGCTTTTCAAAAAACTTTTCAAATCCAATAGTAATGAGGAAAAAATATTTTATAAAAAATATCTGAACAAATTGACCCATGTAAAACATGCTGCAAAACGCAGTTACTATGAAAAACTAATTAAAACTAACTCGAATAACTCGTCGCAAGCGTGGTCAGTTATCAAAGAAATTATTGATTGTAAACAACCTAACAAAAAATTGCCTTCGACTATATCAATCAACGATCAACAATTTGATACACACTCCAAATATTTTTTAGACCAACTATGCGATTATTTTGCTAAGATTGGTGCTTCCATGTCCAACAAAATTACACAAAATGTTAATTCTTCCTTCAAAATTCACTCCAAACGCTGCGTTCATTCTTTTGCTCTACATGAAGTAAATGAGCAAGATGTAAGTGCATGTATAAATAATATTAAAATGAACTGCGCACGTGGTATTGATGAAATTCCTTCCAAATTTGTAAAAATGTCCAATTGCGTCTTGACACCAGTGCTTACAAAATTGTACAACAAATGCATAAAAATTGAAACTTTTCCAAAGTGTTTTAAAATGGCGTATGTTATTCCAATACCTAAAATTTCATCCCCTTGTACATTTGAAGATTTTCGACCGATCTCATTGCTTCCGGTATTTTCAAAAGTATTTGAAAAATTATTAGAAACCAAAATGACACAATTTGTGAACAAAAACAACATACTATCTCCTTCACAGTTTGGATTTAGAGAAAACAGCTCTACTGATCTAGCAATTACAACTTTTTATGATAAACTATTAACCAATATGAATAATGGCAAAGTCACTTGTTCAATTTTTCTTGATTTGAAAAAAGCCTTCGATTCTGTTAATATTGATATTTTACTAAAAAAGCTTCACCATTATGGTTTTCGAGGCCCTTCATTTAATTTATTGCAATCCTATCTTACAGATCGTGTGATTTGCACTAAAATAGGAAACAACGTATCTAAATTGTGTCCAGTTGAATTTGGAGTACCACAAGGTTCCGTTTTAGGCCCACTTCTATTTTCACTTTACGTTAATGACCTTCCCAATGCGTCAAATCTAAAAACCACATTGTTTGCGGATGATACAAATTTACATATCTCTCATAAGAATATCAATATTCTTCAAGATAAGGTATCGGAAGAAATAAAAAAAATTGACCAGTGGATGAAACTAAACAAATTGACGATCAACTATCAGAAAAGCTGCTATATGCTGATTCGGAAAAAAAGTATCAAAACAACAAATTTCCAATTAAATATAGATCATCATCCTATTGAATTAAAAAATAGTATTAGGTATCTAGGTGTTCAATTAGACAAAGAATTAACGTGGAAGACTCACATTGATAATTTAGTAAAAAAACTTTCTAAAGTATGTGGAATGATTTATAAATTAAGATACTATGTTCCCTTATCAACATTACGAATAGTTTATTACAGTATGTTCCACTCACATGTGCAATATTCGATATTAAACTGGGGAAGAGCGGCCAAAAGTAACTATCTCAAACTCTCCATTTTGCAAAACAAAATTTTGAGAGCTTGTCTTTTCTGTCCACGTAGATATGACACAAATTTATTATATACCAGATTTAGAGTTTTAAAACTTGAAGATATGATTAAAATGGAATTTGCTAAATTTATTTTTAAATACAGTAACGATATGCTACCTAAGTCATTCGATAACTATTTCACCAAAATTGAAAATGTACATTATCACAATACACGACAAAAATATCGAAATGAGTATTTTCAACCTTCTGCTGAGACCGAAGCAGGGAAAAAAACCCTGCAATATATTGGCATAAACATATGGAAAACTATTCCAGAGGACTTCCGACATTGCTCGTTTACAAAATTTAAAAAATATTGCAAAAATTATTTTTTAGACAAATATTCTTGAACATGCTTTAGGTATAAAAAGTATTGTTGTTTTGAATATTAGATGTTTTTCCTTTGCTTTTAATTTCGTAAACTTACTACTAGTGAAACGAGTAGAACATGATTAATGGATTATTTATTCTTCTTTTTCCTTTCGTATGTTCCATTTTTTTTTCGGACAATATATGCAATAAAACAATAAACCAACACCCCACGTTGCTACCTTTTATGCATTGCCTTTAAGGCATCGATAATTTAAAACTGGTCAAATTTATGTTTCGTAATGATAACTTTTTTTTTTTAATAGAACTCTCCGCTGTAGAATGTTGCAATAGCGCTATTATTAAGACCTGTTGTAAGATAAATGTTTTTATTGTAAGATAAACATTTTTATTGTTAGATATTGGCTTCAGCTATTGATTGTATTTGCAGTTCTGAGTTGTAAGCTATTGTGATGTGTAATTCTGATTGCGGATGTTCATTGTTTAATGCCCAATTTTGTATTTTTACGAGGATTTTATTGCCAATAGTAGTTGCCCATAACCAGCCTTTGATTCGTATTGCTATTATGGAAAATCAAATTTATTTGGATGTACGTTCTGAGATCGGGTTTATTTGTCTTGGGTCTGATTGGCTGTAGCTGTGGTTTTAGAGTAGCAGCCCGGTTGTAGCTTTATTTGCTGCTGTAAAGGCTATGGCGGCAGCCGGTTAAGGTCGGGATGAATGAATTTGATTTTGGAGCATGTACTAGCAACCGAGCATTGTTATAAAACTTAACGTTTCAACTTTGTATCTTCTGTGTGCTTCCCTTTGCCTAACTGAGATGGTTGTTGTAAATGTAAAGTGTCTTTTCCAAGAACTAGGTTTAGCACTGGGTGTGCAATGTGCGGGTTGTTCTACCGCAAACTTTTCTATTGTTTTAGACTACCGGTAGTACAACTATCTGTCAGTGCTTGTTTACACAGCCCATGCATCCCATGCTCCCAACAACTAAAAATTGATTTAACAGTTAAATATCTGAAGCTGGTGATAGTGTTGCCTAATAAAAAACTTTCTCTCATTGGTAGCAATTGGTGTTGAGAGCCGAATCGAGTCCTCAACGCCAAGGACCAGTAAAAAAATGTAACTGAAGAGGCGACCTCGCGTTCGTCAAATCGAATAAGATTGAGTGGTAGATGATGCGTAGTCGGCCGAAGGTGGGGGCCGGTTTTTTGTGGGATTATTATTATTTTTTTTTATGGTGGTTTTGGTTTCGGGGCGTCGTCGGCTATCGTGTCTTATTCAAGTAGACTATCATATCTATTTGAGTGAGATATGATGGATGGCGATGGTTTGGGGTCGGTTTTGTCGTGGGTGGGTTGATTTTGCAGAGGGTTGGCTTTTGTTTTGGCTGGCTGAGCGTTATTTGCCATTCAATCTTATTCTCTCATTGGTGTAACAAAAAATTTGCTGTTTTATTGTTATTAGTGCTAACATTTTTCTATTTATGTATATTTCCTTCTTTTACAACTTTTCTCCTTAAATTGCTTGTAGTTTTAAAGTGTATCTTTCATAATAATCGGTAGATTATAATAATTTTTTTTTTTGCATACCACTGAGCACTACACACATATTCCAGAAATAAAATTTTGGAGTCTAAGATTTTTTTTTAAAAAAGTACTGTAACCCAAACAAGTCTTATTAATTTTGAATTTACAACTTCAAGTCGGCAGCACTGTCTAGTGTTTTTTTTTTTGTTTCCTTTATGTGTTGTGTTATTTATTTTCAATTTTTCAAATTAAGTTTACCGCTATAAGTGTAGAAGTATTGCCATAAAGGTGCAGTTGACCTAGATGACCTGGTGGTCTTTTCGCTGTATCCTTCCTGCGTATTTTTGCGTATGGTTAAATAAATAAACTTGACTTGACTTGATTATGGTACCACTACACACCAATACACCTGGTTTGTTTTGATTTAGACTTGCTAGCCTAATGCAATTGGCTTGGCCTACATAACAACTGAGGTGGGTTGTGAAACCAAATTTTTGTCACAACTTAGTTCTGTAATTAATGGGCTATATTTTTAGGAGGTTGAGGTACTGTTATTCTGAGGTACTTTAATGCTTGGTCTGGTTTCTGGCAAAATAAAAGCAAATTTTACTGCGGCCTTACGCAGTTGTACCATCTGACCACTGTGGCAGAAGAAAAATGCTTAAGATTGATTTTTCCTAACTTTATAACCGTTGCAGCATACAAACAATACGGTATTAAAAATAAACTAAAATTACGAAATAAATATGCTCACCTAGACATAGGCCTAGCTTAGTAGCTTTTACAGACACTTGGCAGCAACAAAATAAACGATTGGTTAAGCTACAGTATTGGCCACTTCAAACAATAATAACACCAAAAAATAAAATAGGAAAGCAATTTCTCTATAAATTATACTAACTGCGTGCTAACTCTGAATCTCAGATTTAGCCTAGTATACCAAGGCGTGGTAACACAGGGATCTCAGTCTGAGTCCAAAAGCCTATAAACTTGCTCTAAGTCTGCTTGTGTTATTTCAAATTGCAGATTCTTCCTTTTAAGCGTCTTATTTTCGGCCACGCGTACCTAACCTATTTTACTGAAAGTGATACGACTCGCCCATGCAGTAGGCTATACTAGATAGACAGTACCGGCAAAACTTAAGCTGCCGATATTGATCTATCGTTTGCCTCCCCCAAAAAAACTATACCAATACTGCCTACAATCGCGAAAACGATATTGTTTACACGTACTTGATCTGATAGTACTCGCCAGCAATATGACCCATCGCGCAAGCTGTTTTCTGCTTCTATATTCGCTTTTTTTCTGGACACTTTCTCGCTCTTATGGCAAAACCCAGCCAAACTGAACACCCGCCAAAAAAGTAGAGGCTCACTGTCGTCATAATCACCAAGACAATGGAACACTAAATTAGCGATTTTTCGAAAACGAAAGGGTTTTTAGAGTCATGCTTATGTTGCTGGGTTCAAAAGTAATTAACGCTATTTTTTAAATATTTTCCAAGGGCCATTATAGGTCCCCTTTATATCAAATAAAATATTTGCAATCCAAAAATCAATTTTTGCTTATGCATGATTGGGAAAAGTTTCTTGATTATTGCATCACATTATCTTTACAATCTCACACAAAAACTTGATTTTCAAAACTACACGTATTTAGCAAATTCAGTACTTTTTTCCAAGTTAACCTCAAAACTTAGAGCACCTTTTTTCTTAGGGGCTTATCTTCGCGTCATTGCACCTGCAGGCAACACAGCTCTTTTTGAAGAAATATTGAAGCGATGGCGAGCCGTTGGCAACACTGTGTTCAATTTGACCGGCCCGGGATATGAACATCAGACCTCTCAATCCAGAGACCAACGCGTTACCGCTTGACCAATTCGCCGTTTATCCTTGTAAATTAGCGTGGTGTTGCTCAACGAGAGTCAGTTGGTGCCTTAAAATTTTATGTCGTCATTGGAGAGGAGGAAAGCTACATTTGCATGATTTTTGCACAATATTTGCTTTGGTTTGTACTTTGATGAGTTTTCCCTCCATTCACGAGCGTGAAGTGGCTTTCTTCTGTCTGCCAAAAATTGTCTATAATAGTTTTTGCATGAGGTTTTCACCCTTTTTTGGTCGTGTCACAAACTGATAGCAGGTTTTGCTGAAAACTCAAAGTGCATTTTTTTTCAAATCAAAACGCTAAAACTTTAAAGCTTTTGGAACTCTTACAGCGTCCCCTTATACACCCTAGCTGATTTCCCAGTTTTAACTGAGCAATATCCTAATAAATTACATAATACCGTATATTATTGTTTACAGCATTATTCGTCCACATCAACATATAAATATCAGAATATAGTGTACGCGCATCGCTATTGTAGTCAAATATATTGCAAAAAGTTTTTAAGTATTTACTCCACGATTAAGCAAACTTTTGCCCTCCCTAGCAGCGACGGTGGAATCGTTTTTAAAATGGGGGACTCCAAAAAAGCAGTAACCAGTTGTTTTTTTCGCCTGCAGTGCATAACGTACATCTAGGCTCGCAACAGGATTTTGCTCAGGGAGACTTGAATCCAAATTTAAAATTTTTTTGTTCAAGAAATGTCTCAATTTTTGGTGTTGAGGAAATTGGAGCAACTTAAGCGTATCACAGACGGAAGTCTGGGGAAAGAGATTCCAGCCGCCGGATGTCATCGATGTCTGATGGCGAAGCCCTCAATCGCTAGACGGATTTTGTATTTTTTCGGAAAAAAATAGCTGCTTGGCACAACTAAACGGTTAAAACTTGGGAACAAGTTTGAATATTGAAGAATCAACTTGCCCAGCCTCTCAGTTCTCCTTTACTTACAGGTCAGGTCCAAAAACGTTTAAAAGTCTGCTTTTACGATTAAATTTTATAAGTAATTTTGCGCCACTTCAATCCGTGAGCCACCGCTATAAGCTTAATTGAAAGGGCATACATGTAAAGACTGTTGACCAAAATGATGGTAAAATTCTACACTAAAATGCATTCTCACCAAAATCAAATTTTCTACGTCTTCCCATTTTCAAGATATTACAGTCCAAAATTAACAATTTTCCTTTTTCTTCAGTGCTGCCATTTTGTCACTTTGTCACTGCCATTTTGACACTGTGACAGAAGATTAGCTTTAATCGTTTTGCGTGCTTCTGGCCTAAAGGCTACCAGCTCGGAAGCCTAGGGAAGAGCCACCAGAACGGCGACTACTTAAAAGAAGCAATGCGAAAAATTGTCTTCCCACAGGAATCGAACCTGCAGCCTTTGGATTACCGGTCCACTGCTCTGGACCAAGAGCAGTGAACCTAGAGCAGTGGACCGGTAATCCAAAGGCTGCAGGTTCGATTCCTGTGGGAAGACAATTTTTCGCATTGCTTCTTTTAAGTAGTCGCCGTTCTGGTGGCTCTTCCCTAGGCTTCCGAGCTGGTAGCCTTTAGGCCAGAAGCACGCAAAACGATTAAAATATTAAAACTCTGGCCTGCAAACGTCAAAAAACATCTTAATTGACTTATTATTACAATCATACAAGAAGATTAGCTTTTGGATAGTTGGCACGAGTTTACCTGAAAAGCAGCTAATTTACAATTTTGACCCTTTACTTTGTCTTGACTACAACACTGCCTAAAAAAGTTGAGAGTTACTAGATGCCGTGACTTTTTGAAATTTTGTTTCTAGTTTGCAACCCTGGCAAAATTTTCAAGGAGAAAAGCCTCTTCGAAGGAAAATCTAAATTATCTTATCTTGGGAAAGGAAGATCGTAGAAAGCTCAAATTTAGTGAAGTTGTTCTTTAGATCTGTCCAATTTTTTTGAGAGAAAACCGAGCAAAAATCTTACAATTCGAATATTCTTTTAACGCGATTTTGATTGTTTTAGCTGCAGCTTTGGCAAAACATTTTTTGCCACTCACTGAAGGTTACGAAACGAAACGCTGTATTTTGTTTTAATGGAGTGCACTCATAATCATCATCCTAAACCATAATTCCTCATTAAAAGCCTGTAGCAATAAGGCTACCCATAGTTAATCATCACAGCGACAAATTTAATGACAGTAAATTTATTTGTTAGTGAACATACTGTAAAAGCACACAAGAAACATGGCACAAAGCCCGTAATTTTGGTATTTGCACAACCAGCCTGCTTTGATAATCGCAAGCATGTGGTGAAATGTGCTAAAGAATAATTCTTGACTAACATTTTCGTAAGAAAAAGGATCACATTTTTGTCAAAAGTTTTCTTTCACTATTCAATGTTCTTTTAGGCTACGCCATTATAGTGTGATTGCACCCCCACAGTGCTCTCACTAGCGTGATTGTAAATGATAACGTATGATAATTGTAAATTTATTCCGTGATTGTAAAATAGGATAACAATGAATACCAGTTTTAGCAGCAAAAAGAAAATTTAAATACTTCAATAACTTTGCTACAATAAAGCGCGACAAGTGAAATGAATTATTATCTGAGAAAACAACGTAACAAATGAACATCATAGTTGCTAAAATGGCAGCTCTATTAAATCTAAACCAAAGGCATCCTATATGGGGTGTCGTTTGGAAAAAATTATTTATATTGTAACACCTCGTTTTTAAGTTAATTCACCATAAAATTTATCCCATATGTATTGGAAATTTTTAACTTATTATATACGACAAAATACTCTCTAAGTTGGAACAAAAAACGCTTACAAAATAAGGCGGAAAGTGTTACAAAATAAAATGATTTTTTTCCAAACCGCGCTCCACACGCTGTGTGGAAAAATATTGTTTATTTTGTTACACTTCGCGACAAACACACTGTAAGTTGGAACAAAAAAGTCCGCAAAATAAGTCGGAAATTTACTGCAGGCTTTTTTGTTCCAACTTAAAGTGTATTTGTCGAAAAGTGAGCAAAATAAACAATATTTTTCCAGACGGCGTGTGGGGCGTCGTTTGGAAAAAAATTATTTATTTTGTAACATCTCGCGACAAATCCACTGTAATTTGGAACAAAAAAGCCGACAAAATAAGTCAGAAATTTTCGACTTATTTGGTAAGCGTATGTATAAGAACTTGTTTTATCAGACAAATTACGTTTCTAAAATTTAAGATTTATTTTACAAGCGTATTTTGTCTGATATAACAGGTTCTAGATTAGCAATATGTAAATCGTAAATTTACGATTTATTGTACGAACGTATTTTGTCTGATATAACGAGTTCTACGTTTCCAATACGTAAATAGCAAATTTACAATATGTTATTTTGGACAAAATGTTCTTTTAATCAGCCAAAAATACGGGTGTTGCAAATTTAACCATTTCTTTCCAATCGGCACCCAATAATCCCACTTCTAACATCAGCGTCACAATTGGAAATGGTATCGATCTCGTGGAAGGTCCATTACGCGAAATAACGCTACATTAATTTTGTTTTGAGTGATTGCTTAAAAGTCAGTGCCTAGAGTATGAGTCCACTTCCCCAACCAAGATAAAAAGTTTGAGTCTGCGCTTTTTTTGGTTTAGTCGTATATGAAATAAGTTGCAAATAATTTATTCAGAGGTAGTATTCTACAGTAAATAAACGCGTAAATTAGGCCCCCCAAGCCCCGGGAGGGAGACTGGGTCATAGGCGTAGCCAGGATTTTTGATTGGGGGGGCCCAAACCACAAATCACATGCAATGACGTCATCAGAAATTTTCAAAAAAGGAACTTTTTGTGGGGCAAAGATATCGTAGAATGGAAGATTTAAAGCCGTAGCCTGTTGGCACTTAACCAGGAGATTGGTTAAATACGTTTGGTAATGGGAGAGGGCGAAAACTAATAGTTAGAAATGCAAATGTCTAACTTAGGAGACGTGTTGAGTAACCTAATGTACTAAAACGTATCGCAGACGGGGTTCAGGGAGCGGAGCTTTCAGCCGCCGGTGGCTATGGGGGTTTGGGGGCAAAGCCCCCAGCCGCTAGGCAATTTTTTTAAGTTTTTGGAAAAAAGCTATTTTAATCCCATTGGATCACATTTCGCACGTGTTCAAAGCCATTTGAAATAACTAGATTTTTAACATTCGAAGGCCAATCGAAAAAATTTAACTGTTTAATCCTCCTTTTACTTGCAATTAAAGTCCAAAGCACGTTTAAAATTTTGCATTATGGAGTAAAATTTTAAATAAAAGTGATTTGGTCCATGTAGAGGGAAGTAAGGCACATTGCCTCCTGCAATATTTTAGCAGTAAATAGTAATCCACTCGAAGATTTTCCTTGGAGATTTTTGTTTTGTCATGAAGTTAACCAGTTATAGGAATACATGTATGGTACGGCCAGGGGGCCCAGGCTCCTCAGTTGAAATTCAATGATTTGTTCAATGAGCATTCTCTAGCTATTTTGTTTTTAAGTATTTTGTGCGCAAAAACTTCTATTTTTAAAATTTCACCCTGGTTATACATTTAAACTGGTTGGAAAAAAGAGAATTAAGGGGGTGCACCGGGCCTCCTAGTCGTCAATATTATTTATTATTAATTACTGTTGTATGCGGGTATTGTTGTAAGCAAAGATGCTAAAAGAAACTGAAAATGAAGAAACAAGGTTTTGTTGTTAAATTTTTGTTATTGGTGGCATTTCAATTGAGTGGGCCCGGGCCCACTGGGCCAACCCCCCGGGCTACACCTATGATTTTGGAATAAGATCGCGCCCTTAAGTTCTTTCTTAAAAAAAAAACATTTAAAGCAAAATTCAAAAAAAACTTTTTTTCCAAAACGTGGCGGACTCGAGTCAAGTCACTTGACATTTTTTTAAAACCTTCAGGAATTGCACGACATTATTATGACGTTGACAGGTGGTCGTCATTATTATTACTTGATTTTGTACGTGTAAATCTTAAAGAAACTGCATTTCCGGACAAGGACAACATACTGGCTATGCTCTCATTATATTTGTGATTGGTAGTATTTCAGTTGGGGTTTGCGTTACCGCCAGTGTTATAGCATTAAGTTCGTTACGTTAAACGAGGGTCTGGGATTTGCAACTTTTAGCACAAAACTTTTAGATTTTTCACAGGTTTTGCGTATATATTGTTGAAAAATTGAATTGTGTGGCCTCTGGCCCGGGACCCTTGGTCGTCAGTTAGAGGCCCCATGTCCTCCTGGTCGTCAGTTAGGACCCTGGGGCCCCCTGGTTATTAGTTAGGGGGTCTGGGGGCTCCTGGTCGTCAATTAGGGGCCCCTGCTTTTCAGTTAGAGGCCCCGGAGCCCCCATTTTTCAGTTAGAGGCCCCGGGGCCCCCTGGTTGTCGATTAGGGGCCCCGCACTCTCCTGGTCATTAGGTAGGGGCCCTGGAGCCCCCTGGTCATTAGTTAGGGGCTTCGGGGCTCCCTGATGATCGGTTAGGGGCCCCCTGGTCGTCAGTTAGGGGCTCCGGGGCCCCCCTGGTTGTTAGTTAAGAGCCCTGAGGGTTATTGGTTGCCAATTAGGGACCCTGTTTGTCAGTTAGAGGCCCCAGGACTCCCTATGTCAGTTAAGGGCCTCGAGATCCTCTGGTCGACCCTAGTTAGGGACCCTGGGGGATCCTGGTCGTCATTAGGGGCCCCCAGGGTCTCTTGTTTGTCAGTTCGAGGGTCCAGGACCCCCGTTTGTCAGTTAGGTGCCCCGGCGCCTCCTGGTTGTTGGTTAGGGGCCCCCTGGTTGTCATTTAGGGGCCCCCTGGTTGTTAGTTAGGGGCCCCCTGTTTGTCAGTAGAGGTCCTAGGGCCCCCTTTTTCAGTTAGGGGCCCTGGGGTTACCTGGTTGTCGTTAAGGTCCCGGGGCCCCCTGGTTGTTGGTCAAGGGCCCCTTGGTTGTTTGTTAGGGGGCCCCTGGTTGTTATTTAGGGGCCCCAGGGCTCCCTCGTCGTCCGTAACTGCTACTAAACATCGCTAGGCTACGTTGTCATAATTTTTTATCATTGGTGGTATTTCAATTGGGGGAGGCGGGCCCCCTGGCCCCCCCCCACCTCTTGGCTACGCCTATGGACTGGGTCCCCCGCTTCTGTCACCTATGTTCTACAGTTGACTGCTGCGGTAAAATAAATTGGCATTAAACCTATCATACTAAAGCCTTTTGTCCCCATCAAAAAATGTCTTCGAACGCCTCTGTTTCGAACGCTGAGAAATTTACCTCAGACCTCCTCGCTTCGGTGACTAGGTACTTTGACTACAGACACTTAATATTGCAACCCGACTTACTCCCACCATTGCATATTCCTGACTATATACTGTACGTACGCACGCGCAACGAAAGTTTACACGACTTGCTCATAAGGCTACTGAGTCCATTCCTTAGCTGTTATTGATGAAATACCGTTTGATTCCTGAGAGAACTAGACTAATTACGTAAAAAAAAGTAATGATCAATAGAGTTTGAATTCAACCGATTCAAAACAGTACTTGACAGCGTAGGCCAGAGTGAATACCATAACATAACACAGTAGCCAACACGTCAAAATTTAAAAATTTGAAACTCAACAGTCTCTTTCACCCGTAATCGGAATCATCTTATATAAGGCGCCCTAATGATCCCATCCGCGGAAAAGACGATGGGGCTTTAATTTTTGACGTGTACCGTGTTGTATTGTAAAAAAAAGCTAGACAGATTACTTGCACAAATAATCAAAACCATATTGCTCGAAATTTAAATGGTTTATTAGTTTTAGTTCAATATCTTTTTTTCATTATACGTCCACTTTTAGGGCCTGTACTTTTACTGTACTGTTGTAGTTCTGACTCTCAAATAATTTTGTTCTCTTTCAATAATTTTTTGTCCGTTTTTTTTGTCGAGAGCAAACTGACTAAAAGTCCCTGAAAATGGACATGCGAAAAAAGGGTTGCAATTAATTTTAAACGAACTTGAAAGAAACAAATCAATGAAACAACAGGGTAATGAATATGGTAAATATGAATATCATGGGGTTTAGTTTGAGCGTCGATGCATTGTTGCAGCCATCTGAAAAAGAGAATAAATAGTAAAAAATTTTCAAAGCAGCAGCATCGCAGTATAATAATGGCAAAAAGAAATCAATAAAAACTGCCTGAAAACAGCAAGATTGTGATTATTGCCTCTTTTGATAACGTACAAACGCAATAACCAAAAAATCATAGCTGGCAAGTAACTAGCAAAAAGTACCCACCTACTTATACATTGTTAATCAACAAGAGAATACCAAAGTCGATGCTATTGTTACGTGTCAAGCGACTATGGTAACTAATAGCTTAAAGTTACAAGTTACTTTGAAATTAATAAACAAATTGATGAAAAAAAATCTGTTTCACCAAAATTTCAATTTTGTCAAATCAAAATTAAATCTTTTATTATTTTCGCTGTATTATGCCGAAGCGTTGACGAGTTTTCGGAGCCTATCTTCGCATCATTGCCCCTGTGAACAACACAGCTCCTTTCGAAGAAATATTGCAGCGTAAGCTAGGCGTTGGCAACACTCTGTCCGACTTGACCGGCCCGAGATATGAACATCAGACCTTCCGTTCCAGAGATGAACACGTTGTCGCTCGACCAACTGGCAAACTCTCTTCGCGGTAGCACTAAGATGGAATTACCAAACATTTTGAAAAGATTCATTTAGTGGAATATTTTAAAGGCACTTTCTTTGGGGGCTTACGCAAAAATCTTTGAGTGTTTTAGCAATTGATTTCTGTTGTTAATGCTTTTGTTTATGAAAAAGGCAAACAGATCCTAAATTAGCAAAAATTCAAGTAAAATTTTTGTCGTTTACCCATCTTTCTAACCTTAATCGTTTGAAAGACATCGCCCTTCAAAATCAATATTCCCAAGATTTTGCGCCCAACAACTGAGTCGGCATTCACTAAGTTAATTTTCACCTGGGCCGTAACTAACACTGGTGCAGCCGGTGAAATGCAACGAATCCCCTGCACGAAAAGGACCCGCATTGCTTCAGTTTATAGTAAAAGAGTTTCGTTAAAACCTCGAGTAAAATTAATTGAAAAGCTCAACCTTGAAGAACAAGTTTTCTGTCGAATGCTTCTTTTGTTAAATTTTTGATGATAATTCCAAAATAATAGTTTCTACAAATTGCAAACGTTAATTTGAAGTTTTACGTGTTAGCAGCATAGGTGGGCACGTTCATGCAAAGCGTTAGCTTCGTTAACCACTAGTCCGTTTACAAACTTCACACCTCCGTTAACGTTAATCCGTTATTTTCAGCTTTAATTAACGGAAGTTAATAAAGTCCGTTAATCCGTTAACATTTTGCGTGTAATTTACATTTCTTTTTATTCACTCGCTTCTAGAACACGTATTGACGCTGTTGAGCTGATTGTAAGGAAATATGTATCGCTGTGGTGGTCTTTTTGTGTTTTGGAAGTTACATTTTACAGTCCAATCTAATTTCAAGATAAAAACATGTTCAAACGCACAACAAAGCTGCAAGATATTAACAATAAAAACCTTAACGGAAGTTAAGAGAAATTAACGGAAGTTACTTTAGTCCGTTAACAGAACTTAACGGAAGTTAATTTAGTCCGTTAACAGGAAAAAACTTTTTAACGGATTAACGAGTTAATGAAAAAGTTAGCTTCGTTATTAACGAATTAACGGTTAACGGACTTCTGCCCACCTCTGGTTAGCAGTAATGCTGATTACGTTCCGTAGCGGTATCGTAGTAATAAAACAATTAAGGCCGTAACTAGTAAATAAAAACAACTAAATTCTAAACTTGAAAATGGTCTATTTTAAGGCCTTAAAATTGTATCATTTAAGGCCCCGGTGCAAACGTACACTGATTATGGATATAGGTGCAGATTTGTCGGGGTCCGGGCATCCCTAAAGATATGCATTGGAGGGTCCTAAAAGTAAAGAACCCCCAATAAAAAATATGTTTGCTATATATCATGAATACTAGCAAAATAGCATTTCTGTCTGGACAGATTTTTCTTGCTCATTTTCTTTCATACTCATCATTATGAGTATATGTCTGTCAGTAAAGCTAACGAAGTCTAGATGGAAAAGATCCGCAGTGTCAGAAGAAGGTAGGCTAAAGATTGCCTTTCCGTTGCTGTTTTGCACGTGATAGAAAGTTAGCAAAGTTGCTGGTGTAGCAAAACCAAAAATCTCTTGATTGAAATGTTTAATGCTCCATTGAGTATAAAATAAGCCATTTGTTTCGAAAAAGTTAATACCAGTTAGCCAGGTTGATTATTTAATTTAGTTGTATAAGTCTCAACGCTATAACAAAGTAGGAAACGGCAGTGGCGTCGCCAGAAATGGTGCCATCCGGGACGGGACCTAATGGACGGTGTCACCCCTTTATTGTCACTACCACGCCGTCACCCCACCCAGGAGTACAGGATTGGCGACTTGGACGAAACGATTTTCAAAATGGAGAAACCTGAGCCCAGGCACACAGGTGCATCGATAATTTCGACCAGACCGCGGCCACTTTCGGAAGGTAACGGGAATTAGGAAAAAAGCCCCTCTGCTGAAAAATTTTGCTAATTTTTGAAGCAAATAAGTAACATTAATTGCAATATACCTGTAACCAGGGGTGCCGAAACCCGAGGGGGGGATGGGGGGATATATCCTCCAATAATTTGACTGCATCCCCCCTAAATAATTTGACCATGGTCTTCATCTGCATTCCTCCCAATAATTTGACTCTACTCTACATCTGAGCGCTAAATGATGTTGGGACCTTTTTTGGTCTTCACGAGAGTCCGGGAAAAACACTCTTGAATTTTCGGTAAAGACCTTTGTTTTTTGTTGTCTTCACTTGAATTTGGGGAGAAAAAGTCTTGAATTTTTGGTAAAGATCTTTTTTTTTTGGTCTTCACTTAATTTTCTCACCTGAAAACAATGGCGGTCGAGGTTCATCCCCCCCAATGTTGACAATAGGGCAAAATTGGGGTAAAATTGCAAATTATTCTCCCCAATGCTCAACAAAGATCGGCAACCCAGCCTGTTTCAATATATTTTTGCACATTATTGTTGTTTTTTCACTAAGGTATGCCTATCTTCAAAAATAATATTTTTTGTTATAACGAAGTTTTCATGAAGATTTAAAAGTTTACTTTTTCACAAAGTTATGAAATAAATGCAGAGGGTTTATATGACATAGCGGTTATCTTGGCTAAAAAATTTTTCTTCTATTTTATGAATTTTTACGTCAATATTTTGATTATATAATCATAAAAATGTGTTACCCTAAAACAGTGTCACCTAAAGCTGGTGACCCCCTTTCTAGCTGCGCCACTACGGCACAAAGTAGAGCGGAAAAACGTCAAAAATACTTTTAGCCAGAAAGTATTGCAGTTTCAGATTAACAAGATGTTTGTTTGTACCAAATTTAGACGCAATAAGCCACGTGACTTTGGATTTAGGACCTACACACCGCCCCAAAAGTTTGGTGTAAAAGAGGTCGCATTCCAAAATTCGGCAAAAATATTTTACACGGTTATATATCTTGAAGCACCTTTTCTTCCCCACCAACCCAACTTCGGCCGCGATGAGTTTTTTTTCTTTTCTTTTAATTACTTTTTCTTCTAAAATATCGTGCGCTCATCTCCTAAACGGCATAACACCGAAAAAAAAAGCAACTACAAAATTGCATTACATTTGCTATTGTGGTGTACAAACAATGCAATCAAATTCCACGACGTACAAAAAAAACTCGCGCGATTTTTCCAAAAAAGATTCTAGTTATTAAGTTGGATCCCAAAGATTTAGAGAAATCGACGTGTTTGATTATGAATCCCACAGTTTCAGTAGTTTTTCAAACACAAATTTTTTGTTTGGTTAAACGACTTCTTTTCATAGAATTTTTTGAATGTTATCATTGTAAAAGCTGCTTAAAGCTGTTTAATTCCCATTTCTCTGTCTGCTAGAGTTAAAGCTTTTTTACTGCTTTCGCAGCATCGTAAAATTTAAAAAGCGAGCTTTTTTCAACTTCAACAACTGCCAAAAAATTTCTTAGTTGCTTGTGCAAAGCAACAGCGCTATATAAACTCAGAATCTTTGCAATTTTTATGGCAAACACAACAAAATCACTGAAGTTTTATCGTTTTTAACAGAGGTGGAGACCTCGAGGACACATTTTGAAGTCCTTGCCCTTGGTCTCGAAGCCTACAAGTTCACAAAAATGTCCTGTCTTCGGCTCGAGAAAAGCATTATTTTTTGATTAATTGAAAAGAAAAATCACCGAACAAAAAATTACCTAAACTTCTAACCTGTCAATTCGTTTCTTTTCCTTATTTGAAAAATATAATGTTCTAGCCAAGTCATAGTAAGCCATATTTTAAATGGCATTGTTTAAAAGCTCTAATCAGAAAATGAGAGAGAAAAGCAGAGTTGTAAGTCGGCCCGGGCGTTTCGGGTCGGGTTCGGGCCTAAAGTTGACAAAAATTTTGGCGTAATTCGGGCCTGAGACGTGCTTTTTGTCTTAGGTGCACAAAAATATAATCAAAATAACTTGGCAACACTGCTAAGTTTTTCAGACCTAACTTAACTTTTGGGTGTTTTCGGGCATGATTTGGGCTTCAAATTAATTTTCGAATTCGGGCTTATATTTTCGGGTTCGGGCCTAAACTAGTCGGCCCGTTTACAACTCTGAGAAAAAGGCTGTGTAGAATCGTTCGTTTTGTTTTAGGTTAATATTTTGGGCGGTGCAAACAGAAAATCACTAAACTTATCCAGGGCCATACTAAGGGATGCAGGGGTCTGGACACAAATATTTTTGAGTTGCTAATCCTAGAACATGGATAGGCCTATCTGAGAGTGGACTCAGAAGATAGTATATGTGTGTGATAATTAAATGTAATACAGTTACCAGGTATAACCTATTATACAAAGTCTGTTAGTATATCCGTGATATAACTCAGTGCTCTTCAACCTTTTTTTACGTGGTATATTTTTTTAATTTTGCAAGAATTTTGTACCTTTCAAATAGTAATAATAAGAATAATTGCAATTTATATCCCTCTTGAGACAACACCAACAAGTGTCAATGCATCTGACTCAGGGGCCATAGTAACATTCAAATAGCTTTACAGAAATAAAATTAATACACAACAGAGGTACTAATTCTACAGCAATAAGCAACAAAATACTGGCATCAAACATTCGTAGAATCGTATAATATTAATAAAACAGAAATAAAATTAATACACCACAGAGGTTCTAATTCTACAGCAATAAGCAACAAAATACTGGCATCAAACAGTGGTAATATCCTCAATGCCTAAATAAAAATAATATACCTTTAGACGTTTCTTGATAAGGTACAAAGTTTCAATTTCACGCACAAATGCATACGCAAAGCAGAATCACAAAATCCAAAAATAAATCTCACTGCAGAACATAGGCGTAGCCAGGATTTTTGTTTGGGGGGGGCCCAAACCACAAATCACATGCAATGACGTCATCAGAAATTTTCAAAAAAGTAAGTTTTTGTGGGGCAAAGATATTGTAGAATGGAAGATCTAAAGCTGTAGTCGTTGGCACTTAACCAGGATTTTGGTAAAGGGAGAGGGCGAAAACTAATCATTAGAAAATGCAAAAGTCTACCTTAGGAGAAGTGTTGAGTATGCTAGTGTACTCAAACGTACCACAGACGGGGGTCTGGGGGCGGAGCCCCCACCTCCAGTGGCTATGGGGGTCTGTGGGCAAAGCCCCCAGCCGCTGGGCGATTTTTGTAAGTTTTTGGAAAAAAAAGCTATTTGAATCCCATTGGATCACATTTCGCACGTGTTCACAGCCATTCGAAAGAACTAGATTTTTAACATCAGAAAGCCAATCGAAAAATTTTAACTGTTTAATCCTCCTTTTACTTGCAATTAAATTCCAAAGCACGTTTAAAATCATGCATTACAGTGTAAAATTTTAATCGTGGGTGATTTGGTCCATGTAGAGGGAAGTAAGGCACATTGCCTCCTGCAATATTTTAGCAGTAAATAATAATCCACTCGAAGATTTTCCTTAGAGATTTTTGTTTTGTCATGAAGTTAACCAGTTACAGGATTACATGTACGGCCAGGGGGCCCAGGACTCCTCAATTCAATTTCAATAATTTGTTTAATGAGCATTTTCCCAAGCTATTTTTTCAAAAAGTATTTTGTTCGTAAAAACTGGCGAGGTGAATCGTTGGTACAATAGATAGTTATGCTTACTAAACATGTTATTCCGGGGCCGGATTTACATTGCGCAGGGCCCCTGGCACTTAGGGAATTTTTGCAACATCTTGCTGGCAAATATAAGTGAAGACCAAAAAAAGTCTTTCCATCTGAGGGCCGTGCCATATGGCAAATACGGCATTACTTTCATAAAATCATTATTGCATTACTTTCATAAAAAGTTAAGATGAGGGACTGAGATAGCAACTTTCGGACAAAAATTCTAGATTTCACCATGGTTATACGTTTAAATTGGTTGGAAAAGATTGAATTAAGAAGGTACGCCGGGCCCTCTGGTCATCAGTAATATTTATTGTTAATTACTGTTGTACGCTTGTACTATTGTACGCAACGATGCTAAAAGAAACTGAAAAGGAAGAAACAAGGTTTTTTTGTCAAGTTTGTGTCATTGGTGGCATTTCAATTGCGGGGCCCCTTGGTCTTCAGTTAGGGGCTCCAGGGCCCTCTGGTCGTCAGTTAGGGGCCCCGGGCTCCCCTGGTTGTTAATTAGGGGCCCCCGGGGCCTCTGGTTGTCAATTAGGGGCCCCAGGGCCTCCTGTTTGTCAGTTAGAAGCCCCGGGGCATCTGTTTGTCAGTTGGGGGCCCAGGGCCCCCTTGGTTGTCGGTTAGGGCCCCTGGGGTCCTCTGGTCGTTAGTTAAGCCCTATGGGGCCCCCTGGTTGTTAGTTAGGGGCCCCGGGGCCCCCTGGTTGTTGGTTAGGGGCTCGGGGCCCCCCAGTTGTTAGTTATAGGCCCTGGGCCCGCTGGTCGTTAGTTAGGGGCCCCGGGCCCCCTAGTTGTTGGTTAGGGGCCCCCTGGTCTTCAGTTAGGGCCCTGGGGTCCCTTGGTTGTCGCTTAGGGGCTCCCTGGTTGTTAGTTAGGGGCCCCAGGGCCCCCTGGTTGTCGATTAAGGGTTCCCTGGTTATTACTTAGGGACCCCCTGGATGTTAGTCAGGGGCCCCTGGGCTCTCTCGTCGTCTGTAACTGCAACTAAACATCGCTTAGGCTATGTTATCATAATTTTATATCATTGGTGGTATTTCAATTGGGGGGGGGCCCGGGCCCCCTGGGCCCCCCCCCCCTGGCTACGCCTATGCTGCAGAATATACAACTTTTGTCAACTTGAGCAATAAATCTTTCGGTAAATTACAAAACACGGCGTTGCAATAATCAATACTGGACAATATCAAAGAATGGACTACCTGAACTTTCATAAGTTTAGTAAGCTTAGATGCAATTCTGCCTAAATTACATAAATTGGCATAACAAGTCCTACTAACCACTCTATTGATATTCTTTTCAAGATTCAGTCTGTCATCAAATCTTACACCATGAATTTTGACGAAATCATTAGGCATAGGCGAAAAACAGCTATCAACAATTTGTATGTTAGAAATTATTCTGGATTCAATGTTATGTTTAGATAAAATTTCGATAACTTTGTCTTACGTTTATTCAGTTTTAGAAAATTACAAGTCATGCAATGCTTTAAATCTTGCAAAAATGCTCGAATTTTGTTGTTAATCATGTCTACAGAAGAATATCAAAAAACAAAAACACTGCATATCATCAGCATATGAATGCATACCAAGACCATACGAATAAGCAATGAATTCAGCGCTTTTAAAACATTAATTAATTAGGACTTGCCCTAAAATTGAACCCTGGGGTACACCAAACTTAACATCAACAGTATGAGAAGTACAGCCAGCACCTTCAACAAAGTAGCTCTTATTATTTAAATATTAGAGGTGAAGTCCTGAAGGACGTCCTTGGCCTCAAAAACGTCCTCGAGGACACATTTTGAAGTCCTTGGCCTCGACGCCTCAAGTCCTCGAAAATTGCTCTGTCCTCGGCTAGAGGACAGCACTATTTTTTGAACAGTTGAAATTATGTTGCAAAACGCCAGAAACCTCGCGGAAAATTTGCGAAGTTCTTTTTTCGTTTTTCTCGTGTGGAGATGGCCTGAAAAAAAATTTTTGAAGACCTTTTTTTTTGGAGAACACTTGCGCCTGTGTCCTTGGTCCTTGGCCTCGAGAGGGTCTGTCCTTGGCCACGGAATTTTTTTGCGTTCTTGGCCTTGGACTCGTACCGTGTGTCCTCGAATCCACCTCGGTTAAATATGTCGAAAACCATAGGTGGGCACAAGTCCGTTAATTGTTAATCCGTTAATAACGAAGCAAACTTTTTCATTAACTCGTTAATCCGTAAAAAATTTTTTTCCTGTTAACGGACTAGATTAACTTCCGTTAAGTTCTGTTAACTTCCGTTATGGTTTTTGTCGTTAATATCTTGCACCATTCGTTTATCGTACCGGTACAAACCAGTTTGCACTGGTAACACTTGTCGCGTATTAGCACGAGTTTTATGGAAGAAAGCGAAGAAAGGAGCTCTTTGTGGCAAATAATAACCTGTAGCTTCATAAGTCTATTAATTATCGCTGTTGACAATTTCCAAAGATTTTCCGATCACAGTTTCGTTAGCGCATTTGAACTTTTTTCTATCTTGAAATTAGATTAGACTGTAAAATGTAACTTCCAAAACACAAAAAGACCACCACAGCAATAAATATTTCTTTACAATTAGCTGAACAACGTCAATACGTGTTCTAGAAGCGAGTGAATAAAACGAAATGTAAATTACGCGCAAAATGTTAACGGATTAACAGACTTTATTAACTTCCGTTAATTAAAGCTGAAAATAACGGATTAACGTTAACGGAGGTGTGAAGTTTGTAAACGGACTAGAGGTTAACGAAGCTAACGCTTTGCATTAACTTGCCCAACAATGTTGAAAACCATTCTAAACCTACATCAGAAAAATCAAACTCAGCAGACAATTTACTAAGCGGGAGATCATGCTTAATCGTATCAAAAGCAGCTGACAAAATATTGTGTATTTTCACAAGGTTTTGCTGTCTGTAGATTTGCAGTCTATAGATGTAAGCTTGTATTTTACTTCTAAAGAAGTTTCGTAGCAGACTATCAACACAAATTCTTCTACAACTGTGAGCAGTAGCGTAGCCAGGGGGGCGGGGCTATAGCCCCCTACATTGGTATGTCGACCAAAATGCAGAATGAGAAAAACACTACGTTTTTAGCACTTTTGAGACAGTTTTATGCACTGGAGTGGACTAAATAGTGATTTAAAATATCTTTTGAAACATATGTTCAGGGGGGGGGGCTAATTTGTCAAAAAGAAAACCAACAAATAAATGAAAACTTTGAATAATGGTACCAGTAAAAAATAAGCAATCAAATTTGATTGCAAGTGTAAAAATGCTAAACTGCTAAACAGGTGTCATCAACAAATATACCATAAACTAAGGATTAGGGGGGGGGGGGGCTATTCAGTATTAGTTAATTATCAATTATTTCTCTCAAATATCTTTTCATTAGCCCCCCCCCAAATGATTTTCTCTATAAACTGTATACGAAGAAGATTACTCCGTGGAGTTCATTGAACTATTCGATTTTATAATTTACCAGCATCTAAACAAGAGAACTAACATTTTACCATTAGCCACCTCCCAAATAGCCCATTTATGCCACCAGTTTAATCTTGTTTGCACTGCCAATTTCTAAGCCACGTTTAAAAAGCATTATTTTTTAATCAAAATAGCCCTAAAATGAAGTTATTTTTGCAAAAAAATGCAAAATTTTCGAGCGCTTGGGGCTCCGCCCCTAGCCCCCGTGCCTCCGGCGGCTGGGGGCTTTGCCTCCAGACCCCCCAAACAGCCCCCCCATTGCGAATTTCTGGCTACGCGCCTGACTGCGAGGTAGCACTTCACTCACTTATCTGCTTTCAGATTAGGCTACTGTTTCATCAGTATCTGAATTCAAACATAGCCTAATCTGGCAGCCCAACCAAACCTTCAAACCACTCACGAGGGCAATTTCTGCGCACACCATCCTACCCTCTTCTCAGACTACTCTGATAAAAGTCAAAAACATGGCTACCAGAAAGAGGATTCTCGACCAGTATCACACTGGCACTGCTCTTAGTTCAACCGCATTGCGCTAGCGTCACTATGCAGTTCTACTTCTAAGGGCCGGTCTACACTGTGCGTACAAAATTTCAAAATTTTTTACGCTTGTACGTCGAGGGTGTCCACACTATACAAAACGGCGCTTACAAGCGTAACACCTTAACAGTGTATTCTGTGGGTGGCCAATGGCCATAATATTATATGCTGAATTGGATGACGGAAATCACAGATTTATTACAATTCTTTGTTGTTTCGGTTAAATTTGGGTCAGATTATGCATCACGAGAAGTAGTATTGTCTTTTTGATAATTTGAACGTGAATTTTTTCCTACCTTCCTCACAAAAAAACATAACGTACGGCCAATCAGTGATCGAGTGTCTGTGACTGAAAAGCTAGATCTGGGTTCGATTCCTTGCTTAGCGTTCAGCAATAAAAAGGGACGCCGTGAAGACTCCACAGTGTGGTAGAGAAAACGAGGCAGCTTAACTCGAAGACCAAAAGGTTTCTTTGCTGTCTCGTGGCCAAAGCAACTTGGTGAATACAACAAAATTACAAAAATTAACTTACAGGCCACTGATGCCGGCCCGGCGTCAGGATAGCGTGACTAGGGGGGCAGAAATGAATTTTGGGGGAGCACGAGAAGTTTATTTACGTGAATTTAAGAGTGTGGATCAAACGAAAAAGGTGAAGACGTAAAAAAAAAAGATCTTCAGTTCAAAAATTTTCACAAACTCTGGTTTTCATCTCAAAATTTTGCGATTTTCCACGAATCCTAAAGCGAAGACCAAAAAAAAAAAGGTCTTCGTCCCCAACGTTTCATGAAATCCGGTGTGAGTCCAGAAAAACTACGAAAAATAGTTCTTGCTCGCAAATTTTAGGGCGATAAGCACCAATTTGGGAGGCTTAGGCCTCGATTTGCACTCCAGTAGCCCCGAGCGTGTTAATTTCTTCGGAGCACAGTCCTCGCTTGGCGCACAAAAGCAGTCACTTGGGGGAGCACGGCCCCGGAATGCCCCCTTGTGGCGCCGAGCCTGCACTGATGGGCACTAGAGGCTGGTTTCAAAAGTTCGGTTCTTTCTCTTTTGAATTCTTTTCAGTGGAGAATGACTCGGTGGAAAGATCTGATCACAATGTTTTGCAGGGTACATTTTAATTTCAGCTTTCAACTGTTTATCAGTTCTCCTGGTACATTCCGTTTACAGAGGTGGAGTTCTCGAGGACACATTTTGAAGTCCTTGGCCTCGAAGCTTCAAGTCCTCGAAAATTGCCTTGTTCTCGGCTCGAGAACAGCAGTAGTTTTGGAATCCTTAAAATTTTGTAGGTCGTTTTTTGTAGAAAAACTTGCTTTTTTAATTTTGTTTTTTTGAGAATACCTGAAAAAAAATTGAAGATATTATTATTTTTTTTTTTTTGGAGAACACTTGCGCCTGTGTCCTTGCCCTAGAAAGAGTCTGTCCTCGAAAAGGCGAAAAGGCTGTCTTTGGCCTCGGATATTTTTTTGTGTCCTTGGCCTCGAGCCCTCAACTCCACCTCTGTCGCGTGTTCGTTTAAGCCTAATGTTGAGCGTCTTTCGCCTCTCTCCCATTTCAACTTTTATATAAACTTTATCCAGTCCATCCCTGGAAACACAACAGACGGTGCGTGATGCATAGCATGCAGGTGTAGGTTATCCTCTCGAATTGTCGAACAGTTTGAGTGCACGAACACATTAAACTACAATCTTTTCCGCATTTAATCCCTTCTGCAAAAACATCACGCATTTTATCATTATTGTATTGACTCCTCCTCCCAAGCGGTTTGAGTTAACTCTTTGTAACCAATCAGATTGAATTGCATTATAACTCGTGATTTCATAACCAAAATTTTTGTTGACATGCTTATTATTATTCACTGTTTATTTCAGATTCATAAAGTCCATATACAAGCACTACACAGTATGCACACACAAAAAAAAATAAAGAAACACAGTACAGCTTGAGCTGTTCTTTTCCTGAATGGTGCAACATACATCATCTTCTATTCATTCACAAACAAAATGCCGCAATAATGATCATAGTATATAGAATCATAGAAGCAATCAGAAGACATTAACATTTTAAGCCAAAGGTTCTGAGATAAGTGACAGCGTTCAACAAATTTATTAGTAATTTTACGGTGTAGAGCGTAGAACGAATCAATGTTATAGCATATTTGACTTGCTCTGGCCCTGTGATAGCGAGTCATGCCATGCAGAATTCTATATGCATCATTGTAGGCAACTTTTAACCGATATGTAGCAGATGTGGAGTAGTTACACCATAGTTGACTAGCATAAAAACACATGCAGTGTGCACGAAATAAAATGTTTTTCACCTCAATTGAACATTTAAAAAAACAAGTTTTGAGATTATTGGCTGCACAATATACTGTAAATATCTGGCTTGTCTTGATATATCAGTATCATCACATATATCACTGCTAATACTAACTCCAAGATATACCACATTATTCACAAACTTAACTTTCTGACCATCAATATTCATATTTCAAGGCGTAAACGTGCACATATCTTTGAAGAAAAAGTCATACCAACAGTCTTTTTATAATTAAAAACAATATCATGTAATTTGGCATAATTACTACACACATCTAATAAATTTTGTAGCCCTCCAGCACTCGCAGCATAAATCATCAGCATACATTATTGCAGTATTCATCTTTTCTTTTTTCACACAAACGCTTCTACTGAATGCTTTTTTTTACTACCACTCTGGTAGTTTTGTGTCACAGTAACGCACAAAAATTTGATAATAAAAGTTTGGGATTTTTCCATGAACTATCACCGTAACGAGGTGGAAAAGTCTATGTGCCTCAATGACCTGCAGAGCTGCACTGGCTGGAGATTCAATTCTCCTGATACGGTTACCCATGCCAGATAGGTCTAATGGTAGAAGCGAGACGAAGTATAGTTCAAATCAAAATAGTTGGAAAACTTAAAACCTGGGTTGGTTATGCCCATCAGCTGTGGTAAGCATATAACCTAGGAGAAGGACAACTCTGATATAAAACCTCTCCGCAGTTAGATTAAACTGCATAACAAATCATGATGAGCACAAATAATGAAAATTACGTGAACGACGTTAATGGGGCCACCTTCACAAGTGGAACCTCGTCCGGCAGGGGAGCGCCTAGGGACTCCCAGGTCGTCATTCAGCGAAACCCCTATGGCGTTCGAGTCTTAGGCAGAGGGGCTCGTTCGAAAAATAAGCGACAATCTCCACCAGCCAGCCCTAGTGGCAGCTCCACCAATGTGCCCGCTACACGTTTGGAGAGGCGAATGGAGGCAGCGCAAAGTATTCGTACTCGAGATAATGTCGCACACTCACCGGTCAACCATCACCAACTGCTGTTGGGCAATTGGAATATTCTCACCCTCACAGGAAAAGAGCTAGAATTGGTTGAGGAAGCAAAGCGGTATCATCTCGATATTATCGGAGTTTCTTCAACCAAACGACGTGGCTCTGGAACTGTGGATCTGGATGGCGGATGGAAACTCTTCTATTCTGGTGCTGATCCTAGTATGTCTGCACAAGCGGGTGTGGGGATTCTCACAAGCCCCCGTTTGTCAGACTGTGTGTCAGATTGGATTCCTTTGGGATCACGGGTCTGTATGTTGAAGCTTAAGGTATTGGATCGGTCATTGTGCCTATTGCAGGCATATGCCCCCAATGCCACGAGTGAATATCAGACTTTTGTGGATGAAGTAAATGATGCTCTTCTACGAGTATCAGCTACTGAATCTACAGTCCTTATGGGGGATTTTAACGCACATGTTGGAACAGACACAGATACGTGGAAGGGTGCGATCGGAAAACATGGAGTCACTGGACTGAATGAGAACGGAAGGTATTTATTGCAGCTCTGTTGTAGCAACGGACTCCGCATCATGAATACCTTTTTCCAGCACAGAGAGGTTCACAAGTATACATGGTATCGACCTAGTATGGATCAAAAATCTTTGATAGATTTTTGCATAGTTTCGTCAGATTTGTTTTCTGATGTGCTGGACGTTCGAGTGAAGCGAGGTGCTGAATTGTCAACTGATCACCATCTGGTAGTATGTTCCTTACGACTTTCGAAACCTTGGCCAAACAAGAGATCCAACCGGTCGTCTGTGACTTACCGGATCAAATGGGAGGCGTTGGAGGACAAAGAAGTAAGAAAACAGTTTGCATCCAGTATATCATCTAAGTTCAGACAACTTCCTAATGTATCCGAGGATATCGAGAAGGAATGGCTGCTGTTCAGATCAGCAATCATTTCATCAGCTGCTGAAAGTTGTGGGCGAAAACGGCTTAGAATGGCGGGCGATAGTGAGAAAAGAACGCCTTGGTGGAACCAAGAGGTTAAAGAAGCTATTCGAGCAAAGAAAGATGCGTTCAAGACCTGGCTGCAGGACAGATCGTCATCTGATTTGCAATCCCGGTACACTGAGGCGCGAAAAGCGGCAACTTCGGCAGTAAAGAAATCCAAGGAGAAGTCATGGGAAGAGTTTGGTCGTCGGTTGGATTCCAACTATTTTTCGGCAAACAAAGTATTTTGGCAGACCATCCGCCGTTTACGTGGCAAAAGATCGAGTATCACGTACTCCATCAAGGATTCTGACGGTAACATTCTAACGGATGAGAATGAAATCCTTTCACGATGGAGAGAATACTTTGAAGATCTTTTGAATCCTGTAAAGGCATCGACTCGTGACACACACAAAGTGACACATCTAGGGGAGGACGAAGTTTTCACTGCAGCAGAAGTGGCAACTGCAATTAAAGGGATAAAATCTGGAAAAGCTGCTGGTGAAGATGAAATCAGACCCGAGATGTTGAAAGCGCTGACTGGAGAAGGAATTCTCTGGTTAATGCGAGTGTGTCAAGTTGCGTGGAAGCTTGGCAAAACTCCCAGAGATTGGCAAACAGGTGTGATTATTCCGATATTCAAGAAAGGAGATCGCAAGCAATGTACAAACTACAGAGGGATATCTCTCCTTAGTTTGCCAGGGAAAGTATATGCCAAATGCCTTGAAAGGAAATGCCGAGAAATAGTGGAATCAAAACTGGAAGATGGTCAGTGCGGTTTTCGTCCGGGTCGCAGCACCACGGACCAAATCTTCACTCTGAAGCAAATCTTCGAGAAATCTTGGGAGTATGGCAAAGATCTCTTTGCATGCTTTGTCGATCTTGAAAAAGCATATGACCGAGTTCCTCGGGATAAACTTTGGAAGGTTTTGCAGGAGTATGGCGTTGATGGTCAATTGTTACGCGCTATTAAGTCATTCTACTGCAGACCGGAGGTTTGTGTTCGGGTAAATGGCAAGCAATCAAAGCCGTTCCATGTGGGCGTTGGACTCCGGCAAGGGTGCGTTTTGTCACCTCTCCTTTTCATTGTTTACATGAATTGGATCGACAAATGCAGCCAAGCTGATGAGTGTGCCACGATTGGAAATTGCAAAATTAGTCGTCTGCTATTCGCAGATGATTTGGTTCTGCTTTCTTCCACAGAATCTGGCCTCCAGCGCGCATTAAATAGCTTTGCAGATGCATGCAACACCGCCGGAATGAAAATAAGCACGGCCAAAACTGAGGTACTTCATCTTTCAAGAAACCCTGATCAGTGCGTATTACAAGTGAATGGAGCGACACTGAAGCAGGTAGAGAAGTTCAAGTATCTTGGGGTAGCATTTACGAGTGACGGAAGGCAAGACGAAGAACTGGAAACCCGAATAGGCAAGGCTAGTGCAGTAATGCGAGCTTCGCACTACTCGATTGTCATGAAACGAGAATTGTCGAAAAAGGCAAAACTCTCAATTTTCAAAGCAGTTTTTGTCCCCATTCTCACTTATGGTCATGAATCTTGGGTAATGACCGAAAGAATGCGATCACAAGTGCAAGCGTCCGAAATGAGGTTTTTACGAAGAATCGAAGGAGTTACACTGTTTAACAAGGTGCGTAGCTCTGAAATTCGAAAATCTCTTAACATCGAGCCGTTACTTCTCCGAATTGAAAGATCACAGCTTAGATGGTTTGGCCATGTAAGCAGAATGCCTCAGGAAAGACTCCCCAAACAAGCTTTACATGCCAAAGCAAATGGGAGAAGACCAGTCGGACGACCTAGAACTAGATGGACCGATTACATTGAGGATCTTGGATGGAATCGCTTGGGACTTCGCCCAAGCGAAATGATGGAGGTGATGGAAGACCGTGAGGTGTGGCGGCTCAATCTTGAGCTGCTGCCCCCGCAACCCTCACAGAAAAGCGGGCAATGAAGAAAGAAGAAGAAGAAAGAAGAAAGTTTGGGATTTAATTTCTCACCCGCTAAACCTAAACTTTTTCGCAGAAATGCTTACCCTAGCATTAGCTGAAGATTGAGAAATCTCACAGATGTCCAGCTACTTGCACTTTCATAAAATATAAAACGAAAATAGGGCGAACTATGGTAGCTAAAAAATTTCAATTACCCTATACCGCAGTAATATTATTACCACTGTAACTGCAGAAAATTGATTGTGCGATTAGAGCATTCAATAAGTTTACTGTACTCCGAGGAGGAACTTTTGAATTCTCTCAATAGGAGCACTTTGTAATACAATTGCAACTTTTGTAATACAACTGTATTCAATATTTTCAAAAACTCAATGAACTAAATTTGTTGCAAGCAAAAGTAAAAAATTTTAAGCGCAAAGCAGTGAATATTTCAGAAAGTAACAAATAAGGCATCTCTTACGATTGTAATGTTTTGGAGGGAGTGAGGAGCCCTCCATCTGTTTGTCGCTTCACCTAGATATCAGCTCAGATTAGACAAGCACATATTATTATTGATATATAAACAAGTGTAAAGCAAAAGCTACCTCAGAGATTTAATCAAAACTTGTAGGAAAGTTCATCTCAAGAGTTTTTGCAAAAAAGAAAAGCTGTCTCATAGGTTCAATCAAAACTTGTAGGAAAAAATAACCAGAGGATTAAAAAGGATGCCAATGTCCAATCAGTCTCAGAAAGCAGATATTTTGTTATACATCACAAAGATTTTGATTATAAAACTTGAATATGAGTAATGCCTGGATCCTGGAAAAGTCAAGCAGCAACTCTATGAAGCATTAATAATCACCAATGTCTTGATTGATTTCATGGTGGGAAAGGAAAATGTCACAAGTTCAGCCAACACCACTTAACCCAAGCCATGAGCAATTTTCAATACGGTGTGTTGACCATGAAGCATGTTGTAGAAATACACAACAAACATTAATGGAACTTGATGGCTTCTGGTTTTCAATCAAGCAGTTCCAACAATTTTCCAATTATCTTCTTCGTGTTGGAGGACCTAGAGTAAAACAAATAATAATTACTCCAACCAAAAAATGTTCAAAATTCTGCAAAGTGTCCAAAACCGTCATGAGCAGTATAGACATATCAAAAAAATGGACCAATTATGCATAAAACAGTTGCACTCAGAGAAGAGGCCAAAATTTTTAGAGGCAACCAGTTGACACTAGGTGATTGACTTGGCCAACTTTAATCATAGTCTGAACCAGACCTGAAAGATGTTTGACGCAAAACCCTAACCATATCGCTGCGGTGTCAAATTTTCTTGCATCAAACCGGTCACGTTAAATCTCAAAAAAGCGCCAATACTACATTACAGAACAAAGCTATCAAATCAAGTGAGCAAAATTAAAGCAAAAAAACAACTTTTTTTAAAAATTAAACAAAGAATACTTTATTCCGTCAAAATTAATTCAGGCGAAGATATCACAACAGCATTTTTTAAATCATAAGGCGCAGCAAACTGGAACATACAACTGTTAATTGGCGCGCTGTCGTAGTATCGATAAATGGCTTCTACAATTATTATTTTTTAGCATAAAGCGCACCAAATGGTTTCTATAGCTTTTGCTATTAGCACAATGCGCGCCAAACTATAAGATGCACTACATTACAGTAAATTTATTAAACTCAGAAAAATTTTTTAAAAATCTAAGTAGTTTAACTCTGAATAAAAATATGGAATCAAATCAAGTCTTTAAAGTTGGCAGGGCCCACCACAGCATCATCGCATCCGAGCAACATAGCTGCCTTGAAAGAAATGTCGCAGTGATACAAAGCCGCTGGCAATACTGTGTTTGATTTGACCAGGCTGATTTAAATCTTAGACCTCTACTCCAGAGAGGAATGCATTACCACTTGATCAACTGGCCGTAAGAGAGCATAACCAGAAGAACAGATTAAATGCATCAGAGTATAAGGCACAAGTTGGATTTCTTAAAAACTTTAAGTATAATTGGTGCACCTTATGGTTTGAAAAATATGACACTTTAAAATCTTCGACACTTTAAAGTTGCACCTAAGAAAAACAAGCAATGCTACTCATATGTTACAAGAAACTTGAAATTGTGTAGTTAAGTTGCAGTAATGTGAATACTGTCTTGTCACATAATCACATTAGAAAAAACTTGAAAAGTGACAAATTTTCTTTGGTCCACTGCTAATTTTAAATGATTATTTTAACTAAAAGAAAATGATTTAGATAAAACTTCCAAGTTTGTTTTTTTATTTTCATTATGAAAACGCTTGAAGTTTTTTTTTTTTTAATAAAAGCTCAAATAGCTGGTAAAGATTGTCAATCTAGAAATACACATAACTAACCTTGAAAACCTGGCAATGCCAATGTTAGATTGATAATCATTCTTGAAATTTTTGAGCATTAAAGATCAACATTGTTTCATAAATTCTTCAATAAGTCTCTTTGAGTCTGGACCAAAGTACCGTACCCTATCATTGATAAATTTGTTAAATTCCAAATACTTACAGTAACTATATTTTGTTCATTACAATAAATACTTGCTAATAGAGTCTTAATTTACAATTCTGAAAAGCAATTGCAGAATAGAAAAACTTTTGATTTCACTATCTTATTGACATGACAGTAAGCCAAACCTATTGGCTTGGCAGTGTCTGCAATTCCACTCAACTATTTGTAAAAGTCTAAAACCTGATAGTTACGGAATAATAAGTGAGCACATCTTGAAATAGAATAATTTTACATGCCTATACAGCTGTAACTGCATAGCCCATCATATCAGTAGGCTAGTACCATGGTACACCTACTGGTAGATTATAGCATTTTAATTCTGCTTTTATTACTGAAGCTGTAGGCTTACTGATAGTGTAGGCTCTAATTCTTTTGAGTTTCATTGATATAAAAAATCAGACCCTAGATTTTATCGGCAGACTAATTTTTTAACTTTGCAAATTTTCTGACAGTAGCTTAGGCAATTAAGTTGCTTGTTCACCAGTATCTCTTACCGGTATAATGCAGCATCACTGCACCAGCAAAGTGCACCTGTAGGTTAAACCTTTTGAACTCAACTAGCCTACAGCAGCTATCAGGCTAAGATTACGTTAACAACATGGTATATATTACACCCTAGATATGAGTACCACCAAGACGTAGACCTACCATACCAACCCAAGGTGTACCGGTACCATACTGGTAGGCCTATTGGTACTGGTTTTGGTCTAAGCTAGTCACCCTGGTCAGGACTGTGATCTGCATCGCCACACCACACATCAGTTTTAATTTTCAAATTTCTTTACTTGGAATAGGCTAACGAAATGTTACATAGCAACAAACAATTTATAATTCATTTTTGGGCCTATCGACCTAGGCTTCTTTTTTGCAAGTTTTCCTCATAGAGCCGCAAATTGACCATTTTCATGTTGAACTAGGCTATTTCAAACCAACACGCATACTTTCACTTTTGAAAATCAACTTTTTTTCAACAAAACTTATGAACCTAATTTTAGCCTACCCCGAGATCTGGCAAACCAGTTTTTAGAATTTCACACAAATCGTGAGCTTACGAGCTTACAAGCGTACCGGCCAAAAAAAAATTTGCTCTTCTGGCAAATTTTTTTCGCTGGCAATTTTACTCTTGTAAGGTGCTACGCCCATAAGGTGGTACGCCTGGGCTTACGGAATTTTCCTTTAAAATAAACTAAGGTTACGCTCGTAAGCTGACGATTTTACGCACAGTGTAGACCGGCACTAAAGAGTTCTAAAATCAACGTTTTTCACCGAATACCAATACGTCATAAACTTATGACGAACAATCCCTTTTTGTGATGAGTAATTACGCAGCTATCGGTATAGCATTTGTATAAGTAGTTTAGCTGAGCAAAAACCTGCAATTCCGAACTTACACGTTAGTTTTGCACTGCTCAATTTTGTCACCTTAATTTACCTTGGAAAATATGATAAAAAATATGTAGGATCAATTTTTTCGCAATCATAATTATTTGAGTTGAAGAGGGAGCCTATATCGAAACGGTATATCCTTCGTACACCCTTTCTAAGTTGTATACCTTGATTTTGATATACACTTGGTTATACAGTGTACCCAGGGCCTCAGAGAGAAAATTTTCCAGGGGGTACGAAGGTTGATACCGGGCCCCCAAATCTTATTGGGCCCCAAGCCTTATTGGGGGCCCATTCCGTTAAATCATTTTTTGTCCGATGGTTGTGGATCTTCATTTAAAAGCGAGGGGATAGCGATATTCACATACAGTTAGGACTTATGAAAAACACAACTAGACATAAAATTGGTTTAAATCCAGCAAGAGGATTTGGGGGAGCGCTGTGAGCTCCCCCAGCGGGGTCTGGGGCGGAGCCCCAGAAGCTTTAGCGCTTTTTATGTTCCTCGAGGGTAAAATACAGCATATGATCAACATCCCAGCACCAAACTTGCTTAAATTGACGAGCAGAAAACGTGATATACATGAAAAAAAGTATGTGAAGTGGGGGATGATGACGTTGACACAATATTATACAATATAATGACTTTAATACTATAAATCCAGATATTTTACTGATAAAAGTTTTACGAAGTCGTCTGTAATCATAGACTTCACAAACTTAAATACCTATTAAACTCATACATATAGAGTTAGTTACTTAATAAAAGTAGTTTAGTATGTCAACTTTGACTCCGCTCTCTAATGTTGAAATGCTTTTGGATCTCTGGAAATGTGGGCCCTTGTACGTAGTTATACCGCAGAATTAGGGCTCTCAAGTCAGAGAAATGTAACAAAACGTTAATTTCGGTGCAAGTGTATGATTTTTGATACATTTTTACTTTTTTTAATCAATCGGCCACTCTTGGATGTCCTAAAGGCTGTGCAGCAAAAATACGACCAATTACTAGTATTGAATTGGCTGACAGATATTTTTGCTGTAGGCAAGTTTGATTACGGTGCTATGGTGCGATACCAAAACTTAACGCGGAAACCTGAACTCTTCCGGGCCCCTTGAGCCCGGGCCCCCTAGGCCCGAGTCCGGGTACAATGTACCCCCTGAACCCCCCTCTCGCAAGCCCTGGGTGTACCCAGTTGAGAAGCACTGATAGAACCAACTAAACTTTGATCTTGAAAACGCCAACTTGTTCTGCATATACGCGAGCGAATATTGCGAAGAATTTGTTTTGAGATAAGAAAGAACGACTCTAAAATCACTGGCAAGCGGTTTATGGCCAAAGCCACATCCGCTTTTTGTGCTGAACATTGTCGCTTTTTTTGTGCTGAACATTGCCGCAAGGGATCCCAAATAATAAACTATGTACGGTACTGTATCAGAAAAAAACGCTACATGAAGAATTATTAAAAAAGCGAGTGTGGAATTAAAAAATAAATATAACACAGTTTGAATTCTTGGAAAGATGCGCGCTGGACTTAAACCATTTTTTTTACACGACGTCATGAAGATGAAGAGGCGAAGCTCCCGCGAAAAATTTTGGCATTTTTTGAAAAAAATAGTGATTTATTATTTTCTGTTTCTGCAATTGTGAGCCTTTCAAAAAGGAGCTCAGGGGGCAAATTGCAAATGTCACCAATGCCTTCTTCCTACAGCCGTGTTGGGATTCTCAAGCTAGTTTTTGCCGTTAAATACAGTAGTTAAAATTTACCAAGTGTCTGTGGCAGCCAAAACGAGCGCGCTCATTTATTGAAAGGCAACAAGGATTAAACACGAAACTATGGAGAGACATCACGTGCACTGAAGGGTAAAGAAAAGATTGGCGTAAAATATAGGATTGGGAAAATGTGGGGAAAACTACCGGTAATGTTTTTCAACTTAACTTTCACGGTATTATCTTTTTTCAAATTGCTTTGGAAATCTAATCATGTAATCTCCTTTAAAAGTCACAAAAATTGCCATTTTTTTGATAAAAAACTCACTGCAACTGTTCGTGGGGACTTCGCTCTTGCCGTCAGAACCCCATTTTTTCCAAATTAAGCTTGCATATACTTGGAATGGTACCTCATTTCATTGTAAATAATTTTAAATAATTTAAAAACCTAAATTTACAGTTATTTTGCAATACTTTTAAATAATAACATCATAATCGCAATAAAATTTTCAAAAACTATGATCGCATTTAAAAAATTCTGTGAAAAGAAGTTGTTAAACCAAGCAACAAGGTTTGTGTTTGAACAACACTACGAAAAAAGGTGGGGATCTATACTCAGTGGACGTTCACACCGGAGTCCTAACTGATGAAGTTAAGGCCTTAAAATTGGCCATTTCCATTTTTTAAATTTAGTTGTTCCCATTTTACGAGTTCCTGCCTTCCGCCTTAAGTTTTTCATTACCGCGATACCGCTACTGAACGTAATCAACATTCTTGCTAACGCGTAACACTTCAAAATAACATTCGTTTGTTTTTTTAGAAACCAGTTTTTTCGAAATATCATCAAAACTTAATGAAATGCTATATCTCAAACAATTTTGAGCTTAAAAATAATAAAAAATTTGAAGATCATAATTAAAAAAAAAATTGTATCCTTGGTCCTTGGCCTTGCCTCGACCAATCCTGTTCTTTGAGGGTCGGCTCTCGAAAAGTCGGTCCTGGGCCTAGAATTTTTTTTTTTGAAACTTTGGCCTTGGCCTAGAACGTCGGGTGCTTGACCCCACCTCTGGTTTTGAATCACTACTAAATTTAGGTTTTTTATTGGTTTAATATGTATCCTTTTTTTCTTTATTGTTTTTTCTTAATATATTTTTGCTGCTGAGGCTAGTATCGTTTTTTAATTTTAAGTAAAATGAGCGTCGTGTTCTTGAAAATTGGTCCTACAAAAAAAAAGTAATATATTGCTATTTTTGTCAACTGACAATACTTTTTTATCTGTCGATTTTTATCTACCAATTTTTATCTGTCGATACAGCAAATTGCTCTCAAAGCAATCCGCTTTTTTCTCTGCAGTCTAATGGCAAACATTTCAATTAATTTTCTTCAACCTAATCTTTTTCAGTCGATATATATCATTTAATCTTTATCATTCGATACAGCAAATTGCTCTCAGTGCTATCCGCTTTTTTTCTGCTGTCTAATGGCAAACATTTTAATCAATTTTCTGCAAAAATGCTCTTTAGTTAAAGTTCTCAGGATTTCTCCAAATTTCTGAATGACAAAGATGCCTTGCACGCTTAAAGAATGCTTCAAAATCATCTTGAAGTTGGAGAAAAAATGTGACTGCTTTTACGCGAACTGCGTTCCACAAACCAATCAAAGCAACTTAGCAAGCGTAAATGACGTTACAGATTTTACAAGGCTTTCACATCCCTGTGCAAAAATGATCTCTTTACGTTTAGCGAGTATTTTGTTCAGTACGCCTCTTAAAGAAATCGTAGTGAATATGAGCATGGAAATTCCTGTAATGTGGGCCCTGATGAATCTTACATCGGTGATTGGCAAAAGTAGCACTAAATACATCGGATATTAAGAGTTAGAAATTCTGCAACACTCAAATACTGATTTGCTTGGGCAACTTTGAAATTTCTCACCAACGAATTCTGCTTTTACGTAAACTGTTTTTCTTTGCAATAGGTAATCGTTATCCAACATGTTTGATGACTTCCCATTAACACAAAATGTAGTTTCACTCGAAAATTTTATGCTTGTGGTAATTTTAGTAAATGATTAGCCTACTATTTGTGAATTTCTGAAAAATGAGCATTTAATTGAAATTTTACAGCAAACTTTTTTACATTTTTGAAGGTTAGACCACCAGGATAAAGATGAAATTGGTAAGATCATTTCAAAGAAGTTTGCATATCAAGCAGAGGTGGAGTCCTCGAGGACGTCCTTGGCCTCGAGGACGTCCTCGAGGACAGATTTTGAAGTCCTTGGCCTTGGCCTCGAAGGTCAAGTCCTTGGCCTTGGCCTCGAGGCCTCAAGTCCTCGAAAATTGGCCTGTCCTCGGCTCGAGGACAGCAGTATTTTTTGAATTGTTAAAATTTTGTGTAGCGCTTGAAAAATTTTTTAGAAAACGTTTTTTTGTGGAGATCGCTTGAAAAATTTTTGTGAAGACCTTTTTTTTTTTTTTTGGAGAGCACTTGCGCTTGTGTCCTTGGTCATGGGCCTTGGCCTCGAGCATTCCTGTCCTAGGCCTCGAGAATGTCTGTCCTCGGAAAGGCTGTCCTTGGCCTTGGCCTCGGATTTTTTTTGTGTCCTTGGCCTTGAGCCTTGTGTCCTCGACTCCACCTCTGATATCAAGAAAGATGCTGTTTTTTTTTCAACCAATGTCTGGCACCTATACATAATCACTCAAGTCAAAACAAAATACTGCAGTATTTTATAGGAGTCTGATTATGGTGGCTGCTCAGGATTTTGGTGTTTAGAAGCAACTTTTGAAATAAATGACTTTAAATTAATAAAATTTGTAATGACATAAATAGTCAACTACAGATTTGAACGATAAAAAAAACTTTGGTGCCAGCTGTTAAGAGTAGCCTAATCAACCTAAGAAACTAAGAAATGTAATCAAATATGCTCTGGAGTTATCTGATCATAATTCAGGATAGGTCTGATCAGTGATGATGCTAATATTGACAAGTAATAAAATGCAGAATATTATACAAAAAATGCTAAAATATTATTATAGTCTAGCTCTAGTTTTTCAATAAAAAGGAAATGTTATGGCTATTAGTTTAGCGATTCTAGGCATTAATACCTAGCTACTTTTGCCCACTGCCGAGTGTGACACTACCTTTATTCAATTCTAGTACAATACATGCAAAGTACAGTAATTTGAAATTCAGTTTTATGCCAGTACCACTAGGAGAAGTAAAACCCATAGTTTGTTTCCAAGCAATCACTGATATGTGGCAATTAATAATTCAAAATTATAATACTTGAAAGTCAAAGGCAGTCGCGTAATTTGAGATTTGATCCAGAGACAGAGTGAGGGCAAGCTTCAGCTGTAGGTGGCTATGACCCGGTGAGCGTTCCGCTTTTTCGTGACTTCCTACGTGCCGTACTTTGTCTCTATCTTAAAAGAGCATTCACTTCAAAAATTGTTTTAATCCTTTTTTTCTCAAAAAAGTTTTGTAACATCTTCAGACTCGTTTCACCATATTTGAGCTTTCTACAACCTTCCATTTCCAGGATATGATGATATAGATTTTCCCTTAAAAATCCTTTTTCCTCTTAAAAATTTTGCCAGAGTTGGATATCACAACCAAAATTTCAAAAAAACTACTGCATGTTTTTAACTATCAATAATTGTAATTAATTGTAATTAAATTTTATTCACCAAGTTGCCTTGGCCAGGAGACAGCAAAGCGACCTTTCGGTCTTCGAGTCAAGCTGCTACGTGCCTACCTCAAACGGCGGAGGCTTCACACTGTCCCTTTATTTACTGAGTGTCAAGGGGAAAGCTGTGAATATCAATTTTTGTGGTCTTTGGTTTGAACCGACCGGGAATCGAACCCGAGTCTACCGCTTCAGTAGCAGACGCTCTATCCACTCGACCACTGATCGGTTAAGTCCTTTCGGTAGTGTTTTTGTCAAGACAAAATACAGCAAAGGGTCAGAATTGCAAATTAGCTGCTTTTCAAGTATATTCAAGCCAACTTTCCAAAAAGTTAATCTTCTGTTAGTTAATGCTGATTGCTTTGCATTGACAAAGTTACGAAACTTGGTTAATCCATCCACTCTTAAAAGTGTTTACTACTGCATAGCAGTATTGGGCATTAACTCGTTAATTTGTTAATAAAGAAGTTAAGTTTTTCATTAACGAGTTAAAAAGCTAAAAAGCTTTTGGGAGTTGAGTTATTGACTATATAACCTTTGTTAAACTACTTTAATGTATACGTTAATCCGTTAAATTTGTAGGCTACCCACATGTCCTAATGCTATAATAATAACAATTGTTTGCAATCGAGTACAGTGCCGTAATAATTTTACTCTGTAAAGTGATTACCATTACGCATGAAGTATTTTATAAAAATTTCATTTTATTGGACATCAACTGCAGGTTAATATTGAATCAAAAAAAAAAAAAAATTTAACGAATTAACTTTTAACTTTAGCTTGCGTTACTTTTGTTTTTCAGTTAACTACTTGACTTTAATTGAGTTAAAAAATAGCTTGAAAATTCTTAGCGAATTAACTCTCAACTAAGTTAACGTTTCTCAATAACTTGCCCAACACTGCTGTAGAGCATGATTTACTTACATCGACAATATTGCACCGTGGCCGAATTGAAAAATTACATAACAAAATTATGACTCGACAATCTTTTCCAAACCTTTCATAGCCCTTATTTCATCCAATTGTCTGAAAATCACTGATATATTTAAAATAAAAGCGACCAAATGCTAATTTCAGGCCAAAATCTAGATAAACCTCAATTTTATTCAATGAAGCCAGTTGCAGCACAACACAATTATAACACCAGACATTCAGTCAAAAAATAATTACACATTATCACAAAGTTATTAAAAACTAACTTTGGAAGGGAAATATTTCAACTTGTTGGTTCCAAGTAATGGCAATAAGTGCCAAGTGAACAGAAAATTCTACCATTAAAAACTTTATTTGAATAAGAGTTAATAAAGTAGTAGTTGTAGTAGTAGTTGGTACTAGGTAAAGCCTGTTAAACCATTTGCTGTTAACTGATTTCTCTTCTGTTTTGCTCTGAAAGTACAGTATTCTATATGGGATTATCTCAACCTGAAGTTGTTGTTAACACCGTACTGCGGTTCATTCATGAAAAAATGAAGATTTTAAAAACTGATTTTTAGTCAAGAGTGTTGTTGACTACTTTGATTCAAAAATCATTGAATCTTCTAAAGATAATTTATACAAAAAGTTTCCCGCTGAATATAGACCTAACAACTTCAGGAAAAAGCAACGACAGGGTCCTAATAAATCTGAGGGTGATGTACGAGATATCATTGGTGTTATGCATAACATGTCTATGGTCACTTCGTTCCCACCTCCTTTATTTGCCAAAGTTTCAAGTAATTTTCCCTCAGGTAAATTAAACAATCTAGATGCCTCTTCTATGTGGCATGATATCATCACTCCCTAGAAAAAGTTTGAGCTTTTAAAGCAGGTGCAAACGGAGAAAAATGATTATGTGCATGACCTTAAATCTGAGTTAAAAAAAGGGAAAGCTTTACATCAAGCTTTGATTCCTATTTTTCAAAACAATATTGATGAGTCTTCTCAGCCCAAGTCTGCTGTGTCTTCGTTTGCTGACATTGCTAAGAAGCCAGCAATAAATCATAAAGTCTTATCTTCAAAGCTCGGGGGAAGTGGTAGGCCTATTTCTCCTCAGGTACCTGTACATAGGTATGATATGCAGTAACAAATCTTAAAGAAAAATGACTCTGTTTGTATGAAGTGTAAGAAAAATGTAAATCAGTCAAACAACCAAGTATTAGCAAGAAGGCAGCTAATGATATAAAAACTGTTAATGTGAAGCCACCACAACAAAAAATTTACTATCTCGACTACACGCAGAAACAACATTGGGACAGGTTTAAGTTTTTGTTAAACAACAGGTCAAAACAGAAGCTGTTGATGTCCTCAAACTTTCAGCTAAATTTCTGGAATCTTCTTCCTCGTTCAGAATGACTGTTTCTGCAGTTGCCATAAAAGATGATTTAAATGTGGAGTATTAGCCTGAAGGGGCATTAGTGAAAAAAAATTTTCGCCCTGTGATAAAAAGTTTGATAACAAGCCTACCATTATAGGTGTTGAAATTCCAAATCAATCTTCTCATTCTTAAAACTAAAGATTTGCTCCTACAACTGTAGAGGTATCCGTCTCAGCTCTTCTTTAAAAGAAATTTTGGACTTATGTCAAAATTTCCATATCATATTGCTTCAAGAAATTTGGCTCACAAGGCAAACTCTAGATAAGCCCAATGATATAAGCATAGGTGGACAAGTTAATGCAAAACGTTAGCTTCGTTAACCACTAGTCCGTTAACAAACTTCATACTTCCGTTAACGTTAATCCGTTATTTTCAGCTTTAATTAACGGAAGTTAATATAGTTCGTTAATTCGTTAACATTTTGCGTGCAATTTACATTTCTTTTTATTCACTCGCTTCTAGAACACGTATTGACGCTGTTGAGCTGATTGTAGAGAAATATTTATTGCTACGGTGGTTTCTTTGTGTTTTGGAAGTTACATTTTACAGTCTATTCTAATTTCAAGATAAGGATAAGTTCAAATGCACTAAAGAAGCTGCGATCGGAAAATCTTTGGAAATTGCGAACAGCAATAATTAACAGACCTCTGAGGCTGCAGCTTATTATTTATCGCAAAAAGCAGCTCCTTTCTTTGCTTTTTTCTTTACAAGTCTTGCTAATACACCAGTGCTACCAGTGCAAACTGGTTTGTACCAGTACGATAAATGAATGGTGCAAGATATTAACGATAAAAACCTTAACGGAAGTTAACAGACTTAACGGAAGTTACTTTAGTCCGTTAACTGAACTTAATGAAAGTTAATTTAGTCCGTTAACATGAAAAAACTTTTTAACGGATTAACGAGTTAATGAAAAAGTTAGCTTCGTTATTGACGGATTAACGGACTTGTGCCCACCTATCGATATAAGTGATTCTCATCTTTCGGCTGGGACTTATGTAGTTGACTATGCTGATGGAGTGATAAATGGTAGACCCATAGGTGGGCAAGTTAATGCAAAACGTTAGCTTCGTTAACCGCTAGTCCGTTAACAAACTTCACACCTCCGTTAACGTTAATCCGTTATTTTCAGCTTTAATTAACGGAAGTTAATAAAGTCCGTTAATCCGTTAACATTTTGCGTGCAATTTACATTTCGTTTTATTCACTCGCTTCTAGAACATGTATTGACGTTGTTGAGCTGATTGTAGAGAAATATTAATTGCTAAGATGGTCTTTTTGTGTTTTGGAAGTTACATTTTACAGTCTAATCTAATTTCAACATAAAAACAAGTTCAAATGCACAACGAAACTGTAATCGGAAAATCTTTGGAAATTGCGAACAGCGATAATTAATAGACCTATGAGGCTGCAGGTTATTATTTGCCTCAAAAAAGAACTCCTTTCTTCTAATTTTTTTATAAAACTCGTGCTAATACGCAACAAGCGTTACCAGTGCAAACTGGTTTGTACCGGTACGATGAATGAATGGTGCTACATATTAACGATAAAAATCTTAACGGAAGTTAACAGAACTTAACCGAAGTTACTTTAGTCCGTCAACAGCACTTAACGGAAGTTAATTTAGTCCGTTAACATGAAAAAACTTTTTAACGGATTAACGAGTTAATGAAAAAGTTAGCTTCGTTATTAACGGATTAACGGACTTGTACCCGCCTATGGCTAGACCCCATGGTGGAACTGCTATACTATAAAACAAAGCATTTAATGCTTTCATTTTTACAATGGTGATGAATCTATTATTGGGCTTAAACTGTCTGAGTCTGTTTCTGATTACTATTTTATAAATGCTTACCTATTGTACTGTTGTAGTACGAATATTGATAAATACCTTTCGTATCTAGGCGCATTACCTAGAGGCTATGTACAAATTATTGAATAGTTCTAATATTGTAGTTCTTGGCGACTTGAATGCCAGTGATTCTAAATCTTTTTGGTAAATTCTGCTGTAACAAAAATTTTAGGTTATCTGATAAGCTTTTATAGCCTTCTAATTCCTTTACATACTACAGTGAAGCCCACTCCACTACTTCTTGGTTGGATTACTGTTTATCCTCTCATACATGCACAGTCTAATCGAATGTGTGGAGATTCTTTATGGGTACATTTCTTCTGATCACCATCCTTTAGCAATGACTTTAAGTATTTGTTTGCAATCACAGTGTGTTAATGTCAGTGGTGGCAGTAACTAGTTACAATTGTAACTAGTTACTGTAACTAGTTACTTTTTTAGTAACTGTAACTTCGTTACTTTTTTCAGATATAAGAATATTTGTAACTAGTTACCAGTTTAGAGCCTTAAACAAAGTTACAGTTACTTTTTGTACTACATGCTTTGAAGCAAATTACAGATTTTTTATGAACTCCATTCAAATTAATTGTATTACACTGGCAACACAGGACGCACAGTCGCATGTGTGATCAACCATAACCTTTTATCCATATTTTCTTCACTCTCTTCACTGGACTATACTTGTGGTTGCTGGATAAAGTGAAGGCAATGATAGTTTTCCAACTTCTCTTTCTGGTGATTGAAACCGTTTGGGGATTCAGTGCTGAGTAGGCCTACTGCACAGCTGTACGTGTACTAGCAATCAGTGTTAGTTTGCTATTTCAGTGAAATGCATTTCTAATCAGTGCAACCTAGTTCAAGAGGCTGGAGCAAGAAGAATCAAAGGGGTTAGGGATTATCTCATCTGTTATGGAAAATTGTGTTTGGGGTTCTGGATCAAGTTTCTGGGTCAACTTTAAGATTAACGTTTAAGTTTCCAGGTTTCGTATTTGGAATTTGCAGTTAAAGTTGGGTTTTGGTTTTATGGATTGTGGGTTACAGTTTTGCAGTTTAAAATAAAAGGTTGGGATTTTGGATTATGGGTCTTTGAGTTTTAGAAAGGGTGCCAGGCAACCTTGCCTCCACTTAAACTGGTAGGTTCTGGTATCGATAACACGTTTTCAAACCAGCTTTCAGGCTTTAGAGTTTGGGTTTAAGAGTTTGATATCACATTAAATAACCCACATAAGTTACCCAACTGTTGTACACCGGAAGCACATTGATTACCGGTATCGCATGAGATACTTTTTGTGTTCAGCAGTCTATGTTACCTAGCTGCCTCGTACCGGTGCTGATGCAATGCTACAGTACATTGTACCGGTGGAAGGTGGTACTGTTGGCCTTGTTTACCACAAATTACCGACAGCCGGTAGCTTACTGGTTTATACTATAGCCTACTAGTGAAGCATGTACAAGGTAAGTTAGACCTACCTTCAGTTAATATATCAAAAGCTGAAGGAAGTGTCTAGTGCTACTCCACGCTACTAACGCACGTCAACAACGCATACGTTGTTCACGGTTGATTGAGCACACGATGTTTCAAGAACGCAGTTCTTCCGATTGCTGATGTTAGCTTCGGTGGCGTAACGGTACAATGTGCTGTACGAAGAGTAACGAGGTCTTCGGCTTGATTTTTAGTCCAAATGTTTAATCACTAAAAGTAACTGTAACTTGTAACTGTAACTAGTTACTTTTTCAAATTTGTAACTGTAACTTAGTTACTTTTTTTGCCAAGTAACTGTAACTAGTTACTTTTAGAAAGTAACTAGCCCACCACTGGTTAATGTTGACAAAACATTTGGTACTTCTTCATTCCTTAACTGAGATAATATTTCTTCTGATTACAAGTAGTGCTATTTTTTGGAAATTGGTAAATTACTTTCCAATATCAATTTACTTAGTGATGCTATTCAGTGCAAAAATAGTAAATGCAATAACATTAATCACAACAAAGATATTAATATTTGTTACAACAATATCATTGAGTCACTCATAACTGCTGCATGCAATGCTATACTAGCTGGTGATAACTTTAGTATTAGAAAAACTGCCTCCAGTGCTTACAGTACCATACCAGGTTGGAATAGCTCGGTAAAAAATGCTCATGTCACTGCTAGAAATGAATACTTAGATTGGTTAAATATTGGCAAGCCTTTATCTGGCCCCACTTATTGTCTTATGGAAGACTCGAGAAGAGATTTTAAGAATGTTCTTCGATACTGTAAGTCAGAGGAGGAGCAGCATAGAGCTGATGCTATTGCAGCTGCCTTGTATCAAGATTCTACAAAAAAGTTTTTTTGGCATACTCTGTCTAAAACTAAGCGTCAAAATTGTACTTCAGCTAGTGTAGGAAGTTTTTCGAGACATCAGGCTGTTTTTGATATGTGGAAGTAGCATTACTTTAGTCTATTAAATTGTATTGCGCAAACTAGTCAAAACGAAAAAAGATTTTGTTAAATCGTTTATTGACTCTACCATGCAAGTTGGTAATGTTGAAAATTTCAAATGTTCAGTACCTCTCTTAAGTCCTCTTTTAAATAATCTTTCATTGAGATGTTCTAGTGGAGCAGATCATTTGTCTGCTCATCATTTGTGTTATGCCGACCCTAGTATCAATATTTACCTTAGTATTTTAATTAATTTGTGTTTATTTTATGGTGTTATCCCTGATAATTGTTTAGCTTCAGCTATCATCCTGATTGTGAAAGATAAGAATAAGGATCTTCAAGATGTTAATAATTATTGACCTATTGCTGTTGCGTCAACCATTTCTAAACTATTCGATTGCTTTATTTTGCACTAGATAAATCAATTTCTCGAAACTGCTCATAATCAGTTAGAATTTAAAGAGAAACATAGTTCTGATATGAGTGTCCTTATTCTAAAGCAAACTATAAACTCCTATGTTGAGAGCAACACGTGTGCCTTTTCTGTATTTTTAGATGCTACTAAGACGTTTGACCGGGTGAACTATCACAAAGTTAAAAAAATTAATTGTGCGTCATTTACCAACGTGCTTTGTTCGCCTGTTACAATATTGCTATGCTCATCAAACTATGCAAGTTAAATTTGGGGAATTGTCTTTCTGAACCTTTTCTAGTTACAAATGGTGTATGGCAGGGAGATGTGCTAAGCCCATACCTATTTGCCATCTATATTGATGATCTGTCGGTCAAACTTAACAATAGGCTGGAGTTGATAGGCTTAACAACGATGTTGCATTGGAAATAAATTAATAAACCGTATGCTATTTGCTGACAATTTATGTTGCTTTTCTGCTTGACTTGATGGTTTGCAATCTTTTTTTAATGTATGTTCTAAATTTGCTCTGGTGAATGATTTAGTGTTTAATTGCAAAAATCCTTTGGTGCAATGTTTTTGCCTCGCAAATTTCAACCATTTGGTTGTCCGACACTGACCTTGAATCACAACAAAATTAGGTTTGTTTTGGGGGTTTATTTGAGTTGTACATTGAATGATGATGATGATATAGCAAGACAAGTACGATACATGTATTACTATGCCATTATGTTAAAATATCGATTTTATCGGTGCTCCAGGATTGTCAAAAACAGCTAATTTTGACCTTATTGTGCTTCGTTTTACTCAAGTCAACTATGGTGTAAATATTCTAAGAATGCAATATATCGGCTTCGTGTTGCTTATAGTGATAGTTACCGTATTTTGCATAATGTTCCTCGGTGGACCAGTGCTCGTTTATCTCAAATTGAATGCCATATTAATACATTTGGCGCTATTTTACGCAAAACTACATTCTCTTTTATCCAACGTTGCCAAAGCTCTTCCAACAATTTAATTAACTCTTTGATGACATCTGGCTGCTTTTATGAATCGAATTTTTATGTCAATTACAACAACTTGCTGTTCAATTGCCTTTTAGTCATGGTTGTGGGACATTATTTACGCTGATTCTTTTTATTGTGTGTGTGTTTGTTGTTTTATGGACCTTGCTTCATGCTGTTTAAGCTTGCTGCTTGTGTCTGAAACAAACAAGTAAAAAAATAATAATGAATAAAATTTAAACATCGTTACAAAAACACTTGATATCTGATTATGTTAGTTAACAGATTCACTTCTAAATGCTAATGTGTAAATCTAAGTTTGGTTGGATTCGTTAAACTCGTTCATTTTTATTGTTATCTTTCATCCGAATCAAAATTATCAAAGTGCTACTTGCTTCTTGTTGCTTTCATTGATACTGTTGTTTTTTTTTATTTTTTTTTGGGGGGGGGGAATTTTGTATGTACTTTTCAAACTTGTATATACTTTTATTGTTTATGTTTTTTTCTGTTTGCTTTTGATAGAAGAGAAACCATTTTTCTCGATTGGTTTGAGATTATTCATGTAACAATATGAAATAAAGAGCACTGCTGACTAAACCACACGGTCAGAATCGCATTCTCGGGGATTGGCTGCATGAAGGTTTGATGATATTAGTATCAGTTGCATAGTGTGATATACGTATACAGAGGGATTTGCATACCGTATTTCACATTTATTTAGTCAAACATTACAGAAAATCATATGCAGTATAGTATATTTCATTGAAAAACCAACATATGTTATTTTTCATGGTAATGTACTAATCTGTGATGCACAATTAACCTAATCTGTGATGCACAGCAACTTTGATTAAAATAAACCGGTATTAATCACCCTATTGGATTATCAATAATTTCGTGCCAATTTGGTAATGTGTGATTTGCTTATTAACTTATTGTAATAATTGTCAATATTTCAATGAGACATATTAACCACCCAAACTTCTTGCACTTAAATTGTCACAATACTAGCAAAATGGCAACACTGATGTAAGAGGAAAATTGCAAAGTTTGAACAGCAATATCCTGAAATCGGCAAGACGTGGAAAATCTAAATTTGGTGAGAATGCATTTTAGGCTTTTCCCAACATTCTGGTCAACAGTGAAAAAGTTGACTCGAATGCCCCTTTAATTAACTCTAATTGTTTATCATTTCAATTAAGAATTTTTCTTGTTCGTGTGCACCAGCACATGAATAAACTGACACTGACTGTTGGCAAACACTGCTGCTTCAATTGGCTTTCAACAAGCATAAAATGGTTCTAAAATGCTCTTGACGTAGCCTGAAAAATCATTCAAATAAATACAGCTTAATAATAAGCTATAGACAGTATACAGAGTCTTATAGGCACAATCAAACCTTTGATTAACAGACTAAGACATACTGTTTCGGAATCGACAATCGCCTTTTATTCCTCGTCAGTACAGCTAGGACTACAGGTATGAACATGAGCGTAGAAAGGCAAAGAATCGCAAATCAACCAATCATGACACAATTTTTTTCCCCAAAATATAAAGTAACCACAATATATATTACAAGAGACAATTCTAATAGTTTAATGCAAAATAATTTCCTATAGCATGCCTTAGACAGCTGCTTCGCCCAATCTCAGGGCTCATGAGTAAGGCTAGCAAGGCCAAAAAGGACAAATATCACCAGTGATAAAAAATCTTCAAAACATGCATCTTTACCAATTTACCAATCAATGAATAAACGTTTATAATACATAGATCTTTACCCATCATTCAGTCAATTTTAGCCAAAATAGATAAATCTTAGCTGAAAAATCCTTACCAAATAAAACTAGAGCTATTAATTAAATCTTTACCGAATGAAACTATTGCATAAATCAAATCGTTACCGACTAAAGTACAAATCTTATCTTACATATCGCAGGGCCCGTATGCAGAGATCTCACTAGTAGCACGATCTAGAAAGTCGTTCTACTTGCTAATAGTCGCACTAGAAGTAGCATGAACTCTAGTCGTATTCAGAGATCGTGCTAACATCTATACCAACTCTAGTGAGACTACCTAGTGCGATCTTTGATTACAGTGGCGTAGGGTGAAGATTTTACAGGATGTTCAATAATGTTTATTGATCATCATCAGCTACTTTCTGCACTTCGTAACAATAAGTAAATAACTCAAATGTAAATAGTTAAGTTATCTATTTTTTTAGTACGGTACTCAAAAACTACAACTGTAAAACATGATCGGTGAAACAGAATTCGGATTTATAAAAACAATCGAAAGCATTTATTTCACCAAAAATGATTCAATTAAAATCTAAATTTTCAAAGAGAACTGAACTCGAATCATAACTAAGCTTATTTTAACTTTACTTAAATGGAGTCTATGGCCAAGTGTTTTTGTGCATTCGTCGTGCTCGCATGAGTGTGAGTTCAAAGCATCTGAACTATACCGCCTGCCGAGGCATTTTCACCAAAATTCAATTTGACGCTAGATCGCAGCAAATTGCTCCAAATTACTACTCGTCCAAGACCAGCGACCACGCCTGACCGAACTTCGCAAAACCGAAATTTACATCAAGCAAACAAAAAGTAACTTGTAAGCCAGCGCCAACTCAAAACTGAAGCATAAACTTAGAAGTTATACCGCGATATTGCGATCAATAATAATTCAAATAAACTGAGACGTTACGAAAGTAATCATAGCACTATTAACCAAAAAATAAAAATTTTTTTGGTCAAAGTTGCTGTATTTTGTATTGTCAAGAGTATAAAATATTCAGAAAATTAACACAAGTGGCGTGAAAGCTGCAATTTTATCAAAAACAGCAAACGAGTAATAATGACGTAAATTACCTTGCAATTTCTTAATCTGAATGTTGTAAATAACAAACATGTTATAAAACGGTTAAAACCGTATACGAAACGATCCGAACAGCGACTGCTAAACGCGACTTCTTAGGTTAACGTTAGAGTTAGCCTAGTTAGGGTAATAGCATTAAGATTGAAGTTACAGAATTAGCTAATTCAACAAGTCGCAGTAGTTCTACAATAACTATTTTGACTGTCGCTTTTTGGAACGCGAGTCAATAATACAAACATACAAAAAAGTAACTTTAGTTCTAAAAAAAAAACATTTTAAAGTCTAAACAATACATCAGAAGACAATCACAAGTTAGATCATCCTCACTTGCAATGGCTCGGATTCGATTCTCTGCCGTTGCAAATTCTGCAAGTGCGTGTAAAAACTTGTGTTGAAGAAATTGCCCTACGTTCTTTTAAAATTTACGTTTGTAGTGTTTTGAACAAAAAAGCAACAAAAAATTAACAAATGCAAAATTCAACTCATGGACGCGAGTTGTGTTCAAATAACAGTGCATTTCTCGTATTTATTTGCTATTGCGCTACCGCGAAGTTTAGGATAGTGCTATGCCTTCAAAAGGATTCTTAATGCGTGCTCATCTTCAAAATTGTAGCAATTATTAAAACGCAACTCGCACTCATATATTGTAAGTTGCAAACAAGAACAAACAATCATCTGTAGCACAGTTCAATTCTTCGTTATTGAGCGATGAACTTTTCAGTTACATCATCATAAAAAGACTGCTTTTGTTGCAATTGGAGCAAAAGTCGCTTTTCAATCGAAAGCAACGACAGTGAACTCATTCGTTCTTGACCTTGACGTTGACGGCGACAACTATGTATCCGCTTTAACGCCGAAAAGCTTCTCTCTGCAGAGGCAGTGTTACTTGGTATTGTCAATATAACTTGGCATAATTTATACACTTCATCGAAAGATTGATTAAGCCATTTTTATAAAGATATTCGTAGGTTTGATGCAAACTTTTTTCTGCGAAATCAGACAGTGAATACAATACCTCAAGTTGTGATTGAAGCCGACTGTAACAGAAAGTAGTTCCATAAACATCACGTAGTTTCTCAAGCAAATCTCTTGGAAATTCGTTTTTGAATTGAAGATAGTTTTCGGAGCAAAGAAGTTGAAAAAATTCAAACTTTTTAACGGCATCGAACCTTTGTATAATATGATTGCACATATTGTCCATTATGTTTTGGTAAAGAACACAGTATTGCATCTTTTCTGCTTCCATATTAGCTGCGCAATTTCGTCTAGGACGTTTGGAAGAAACACTTTCATCATCAATTCTTTGGTCATCATCATTGGTGGTAATTTCTGATGATAAAAGTTAATTACTGCAACAAGCGTTTCTAACTGTATTACAAGCAATCGTGAGAATCGGTGAACTAACATTATGGTTTGCGACTCTGGATAAAATAATTTCGTTGATAAAAGTTATGCTGTAATTAGCAAACGCAAAATTTTTAACTATTTAGAGTTCAGAATAAGTTCTCAGTTCTGGGCATGGTTGCGAAACTACTGTAACTTAAGAGCTGTCTTGTAGTAATACTGATAACAAACGCGCGAGATTATTGTTTAAGATAAAATACGAAAAACTGTTAAAAGTTAAAACTAGTTTGATGTTTCAGTTAAGCAGAAGATTTAATCAAGGTTGTTATTACACTGTTCTAAAAGACTCAATCATAGGTATAACGTGGATAATACGAGAGATGTACTTAACAGCGATTTAAAGTTTTATCTCCGCCGTAACACTAACGGCATGGCGAAAACAAAAAAAGTTCTCCACAGTAGAATAAAATTCAGAGCTTAATGTCATCCATATTCATTTTAATACTCTAAGACACTCAGTGTACAACTTCAACTGCAAATCGCTTAAAATTATACTCCAACTGCTTACCTGAAACAACATTGTTCCATATATCGTTAAAGTTGTTATTTCTCATTTGAACTAAAGCACTGTGAACTTCATCTACTTTCTTCTTGCAGTATATAACATTAAAAGCCTTTGATTGCAAAATGTCGAAAAGTACATCCGTAAACTTAAAAATCGTGGTCGAAACATGTAGTAAAAAAACTGTTTCATGCTTTTCCAAAAATCTGACAAAGCCCAATGATTTGACGATATTATAATTATCCCAACTGCCTGGAGATTGTAAAATACTGTTGAAAAAAGCAAGGAGTTGTTTTCTTTTTTCTTTAACTGTTATTGCCAAACGAGAAGTAAAATTCCAACGTGTAGGAGATATTGTAGGTAGCTTGCGATCTACAAAATCTTTTAATGCTTGCACCCGTTTTGTTGATCTGGAAAAAATGCAGCCAATCCAGAAAGTGATTTGAAAAAAATGCGGCACTCACTTAGACTCTGCAAACCTTGCTGCAAAACTAAGTTTAGTCTATGTGCATAGCAATGCACAAAGAGCGCTTTCGGATATTTGTTCAACACAAGACGTTGCAAGCCTCCAAGATGTCCACTGATTACACTTGCTCCGTCATAAGTTTGGCCAATCAATTTTTCCTGTAAACCATACGCTGCAACAGTTTTTTCAACATGGACCATCAAACCAGCGGCAGTGCGATTAGAACTAACATCTGTGAAGCCTATGCATCCTTAATAGACTTCTCCATTGCAAACATACCTTATCACAGTCGAAAGCTGCGATTTTGATGCAATATCTGAAGTCTCGTCTAGTATAATTGCAGCAAAACGTGCGTTTTTCATTTCATCCGTTATTGCATCAAGCAAAACATCGTTGCATGCACTAATGAGCTCATTTTGGACGGTTGGAGATGTTCCTTTAAAGACTATTGCACTTTGGAGGTGAGAGTTCAGAAGTGCTTCATATTCTCTAGTGTATTCAAGCAACTCCACGTAGTTGCCTCGATTGATTGATTCAGAAGATTCACTGTGACCTCTAAACGGCAACTCTGGCCGAGCTAGAAAACATGTAGCTTTTATAAGTTTTCGCAAAATTTCTCTGTTGGCTCTCACATTTTCATTGTGCCGTGATAGTTCTTCACGAATTTGTTGATTTAGAGATGTATCAATTCTCTGACGTCCAAACATAGTAGCCGAAAAAGAAGCTTTAATATGATTTTTTGATTTCTCGTGTTTTTGCGCCGCTCTTGTCAAATGATTTAAATCGGAATAACCTTTAGCATTCCAAACATTAGATTGAGGATTTAATAGTAAGCACGGCCAACAATACAATTTGTTGGTTACAGTACATCCAGTAAGCCATGATATGGTTTCAAAACGATTATTGGAAAATTTGCGGTTTATCTTTCTGCCTTTGTGATTGAAACTACATGATAAGCTTGTTGACATATCTGGTTTTGGTTTTCCATTTGTTACTATAGCAAGCTTCTCATGAAACGACCGAGATGAAAAAGAGTTTTGTAGAAGTGACGACACAGAAATAGCCATTTCAATTAATAAAAATTACAATAGTTTTTAGTGCAATATATAATAACTACATTAAATGACAAAAATTACTGTTAGGCATGTAAAAAACAATAATTTAAGTTTGCGCAACAATATTAAAATAGTTCAAGACGTTCCGAATTGATCCCTAATTTTCACTGTTATTATTCAATTTTATGCCATACCAATTTTACCGGCAAGATTGCTAATATACCAGAAAAGAAGTAAGTGATTCTTTAAGAATATTAAGGGAGGAGTTGTACTTCACTTTGCCGCTAACACGATCTGTTCAATTAAATTAACTGTCTATTCTGCTCGATTCGGATTTACTATCAATGCAGCCTGGAAAACTTATGCACATTCACGTTGTATACACACTTGGACTAGCATACTAATTACTGCATGCTTGCAATATTGCACTTGCGGTTTAACATATAAATATAATACTGAGAACGGAACGTCGTCCTAAAATTCAACCGACTTAAAATAAAACAGCACAAAACCTAAAACGCACAAATTATTAAGTTAACCTTCAAAAGTTAGCTTTGTATTTTACATGTGTGTCATTACTTATATAGGTCGTTACTACGAATTTTCACACCAAAAAAAAGAAAATTTTATCGTTTATCGTACAACAACCTAAACAACTTTGCGAATCAGCTGAAAAATAGGGAAAATTTTCTTGGACGTCACCGCTCCACGGGTGGGAGCTATAAATCTTTCAAAACAAATTAATTTGGTTGTCATTACCAAGTGCCAACGAGGCTTTGTGTTATTCTTGTTATTTAAAAGCGAAAAAAACTGAAAGGAGAAAATACAGTGTTTTATAATTATTATTGAGGGTTTTTGGTAATATGATATGGTAATAAAGATCAGGACAAACTGTTTTTTTATATCAAATAAACGATTGTTACGCCACAAAATAATCAAAGCCAAACAAAATTAAATGCGCGATTTTTGTGGATTATTCAATGGATCATGGTATCGCCAACGTTTTGACATTCTTTTGGCGCCCCTATTCCCTACTTGCTAGAGCTTCATCATGGGCATGCCAATTGCTTATCACCTTCATTCGCCGCTAGTGGGTCAGTTATTTCAATTCAAATCTGGAAATACACCAAGCAGTTTGTATATTTCCCCACATGTACTGTAAATGCCTACCGAGTGTATATATTTAATATGTAAGTCAGAAACCTACAAGTGGAGCAATTTTTGTGAAATATTTGACGAAAAGTTATTGTTCGATCAACCAGTATTTGCAAAGAAATCTTTTTCAAAGCATGTGGTGTTCTAGCAGGGCCAGCCCCCCAACAATGTAGCATACCAAATCATTTTTAGATCTAAAAGTGTTGAAAAATTCGTTGTTTTTGTCCTAAGCTTTTCTCAAAAATTTGGGGGCTTTGCTAATTTATAAAAAAATCAGTAGGAGCATTTATTGATATTACACAGCATTCACTAGTATGTACAAAGTTTCAAATTCTAACACTTAATTTTCTCGCTTTGACATTATATTGTTCTTAAAAAGCTAAACAGGGGAAGAACATCATACTGTAGCTTTTCTCACACACAGGATAGTATTGTAGAACTTTTAAACATGATGCTATAGTGCATGTCTTATTGCTTAGGAGTCCAATCGTTGCTGCATTGATAAAAGTTATTCTAATAACAACCGCAAAATTTTCGCAGTGTTTGTTGTTTTGCAGTCTTAAAAATACACGTTGCTACGCAGAAATTTGGAGCAAAGCCACGTACAAAAACGAATTTATTTTTAAAAAATTTTGAGATTGGTGATGCTTCGCCCTAAGTGCCTAATTTTACTCAAGTAAAAATTTATACTTTACAGCCGATGCGATTAAAAGATGACTATCCCGATTCCCAAACGCTTGAAAATTCATCCCTAGACCCCAACGAAAAATTGCCCTTTTTTTAAATTTCCCATTAAACGGTTGGAAAAATTATAGTATTACCTAAACACTATGCTTATGCAGTTGTACATTTCGCTTTTGGGCCGCTCCCAACCCAAATTTCTGGCTACGTCTATATGCTTATTGCTTAGACCCTTGCAACGTCAACCTATTACATATTTTGTGCCATATTATGTTTTTAAGATCATGATAGAATAGACCGTTTAATTTTGACATATCCGGAAAAAAAATTGCCAAAAATTTTCAAGATAATGAATTTAGAGCAAAAATTACGTCATCAAGTGTTGGAAGCGTAAGCGATTAAGCTGGAAGCGGAAGCCATTCAGAAATTGCCGCTTCCACGTTTCTGATGTAAGTTTTGGTTCGTTAATTTTCGGGTTTGGTGTTTCGTTGATTTATAGCTTGCGTATTTGCATTAATTGAATGTTTGTTTTAATCCAAAAACTCAAATAGCAGATTTCCATTTAATTTGCACAAATTTACTACAATGCAACAATAATAAAAAATTACACTGCGAATTTGCGATCAATATACAGTGCAGCGTATTGACGAAAAGCTGGTAAGGGCTGCTAAGCGTTCTTCCAGTCAAACAAAATTATATTTCTGCACGTTAACTGATTTAGTTAAGTTTGTGAGATCAATCAAGACATAATTTTTTGATTTTTAAGACAATTTTATTTAGATTTTGGGTAGCACGAACGATAACCTTGTTGCGTGATAGCTGGATCCGCTTTTAAATGTTATGAGCTCTAAGAGTGTTCAACATGCTAGTGTGAACACCTTGGTCGCACCTTTTACATGCGATTCTCTGCGCACTCCTATCTTTTTGATTTTAGTCTCTTTATTGCAACAAGGGTGTTCAAATTCGACATTGAACATCTTCGCGGTACGAAAAAGGCAGACAGGCAGTTTACGATAAGTTAAAAGTTACTCGACCGAAACCGCGCAGCGAATCGATTTATTTATTTCAAAAGTGCAAGGAAAAGAAAACAGAGACAATGTGCCAAATAAAAATAATAATAAGCATAGAATTAAACGCATTTTAGTAAATGATTACATCGGTGCCTCGCAGCGAGTGTTGGGTGTTCACTGAACCCCTTGAACACCCAGAGAATACGCCCATGTCTTTGAACTGTAGTAACCTTTGCATTGCTTTACGACTGAACCACTACTTTAAAGTGCAACTCAACAGGATTTTGTGCGTAAAAACTCGTTACGTTTCACTAGAAACCGCAAAAGCAAGAAGAAAGGTGTCAAAAAATGTTATTTCGACACGTGTTATCGTAAGTTATTTTGATTACAAGCGTTAGGCTGGGATCACACGATCAGGTTTTTTTGCACAATTTGTTTGCATAAAGAATTTTGGACCTATCACATCTAGACGCTATTTTCTTGAAAAACTTCTTGCCAGACGGAAGCACTTCGTTTTTTCCGCAAAAAAATTGTTGAAGGTGTCACATGTATTTTTTCGCTGTAAAAGCATTTACGCGGTTGTTAAGGAATTTCTTTGAAATTTGCCGCCGCGGCGGTTGTAGTATTTTACGCTTGGTCGATTCATTGTTATTTCTCGTTCGCCAAAATGCTACGAAAAAATGGAAAATGTCAAAATAACTTTGCTTGTGTGGAACTCTTTAGCGTATAGCGTAGCTTTTTTCATGCTATATCATCTATCACCAATAAAATTTACATAATATTGCATGATTGATCAAATAATATTATACCAGGTATGTTCTTTCCGGTACTTGCGGTCTCAGAGGGCTCAAAAATTGGATGTCAGGGCAAATTGAAAGTTTATTATTTTTAAATAAGAATAAGAGCGTTTTTGTTTGGTTTGTTTCAAAATAAGCGAGTAATAGCTGAAAACTATCTACTGAAATTTATCTTAACTGCTGAAAAATGCAACAAGTTCTTTTTGGCATTGGACACGTCAAATTTTAACAAAAAAATATTAAAATCATCAAAAATGTATCACTAATTGCATAAATTCGGCACTAGCGAATACTGGGCCGGAAACTTTTTTGCGATGAGAAGGAAATTTTCAATATTTTGATTGAAATCACAAGCGCTGCCTTTCTTCGATTTCGCTACTTAAAAGTTCAATTTCATGAGTTGACGACGATGGAAGGTTAATTAACTATCCTGCAGTTCTGGTTGATAACTTTTCAGAATGAATTTGGAAAAGGCCTAGCATAAGTTTGAAGTACGAAAAATTGGCTAATCGATACGCGAAAGTAAACAAAACAGCGGGCAACACATTTACGTCTTGGAAGAAATATGAGAAAACAGCAGGCACGATGTTAAAATACGTCATTGTCGATTAAAACAATTGAGGTAAAATTTCTTTTAGCACTTTCGCTAGGTAATCGTGAAGCATTCTTTTTCTGCCCTGTCATCGGCACATTTTTTTGTATTCTGCGGCTCAATGTTTTCAAAGGCACGGCTAAAAGCTCAATTTTCTTCGTTAAGAACGGCGGCCCTTTGAAAACTTGCTGGGAAAGTAGAGCTCGGTTCTATTTCTCCGCAAGAAGTCAGCAAAACTTTCTAGCGTCTGATTTTCCTTTTCACACGGGCTATTCAATGTAATTGACGACAGGTGCCCGCAATAGTGAGTCATGGACTTGCACGAGGTTTCATACGATTGATGCCAGAAAATTGCGCAAAAAAACCTGGGGCGACATGACAGAACGTGCTAACGAGCTCGTAAAGGCCATTCTTGCTCGCTAAAAAGCGCTAACGAGCAAAAAATCTTCGTCGACTAACTGCCATTTCTGAGCCGTCTCGCCCAACACACGTTAAAATAGCTCGCTCGAATTTCTTTGCGAGATGTTTGTAACTTGTGTTAGTACGTAATAAATACCTCATTGTGACGTCAGATGCATTTCTACTTCAAAATAATGCGTTCAAGCGTATTGTATGTACTATATTGTTATGGAAAAAAGAAACTTTAAGCTATGCGTGATTATTCTACGCAAGCAAATTCTTCAACTGATAACAATTAGTAAATGAACAACAGAATTTAATTATATTTTTGGATCAATGTAAAATAAGAACAACTTTTTCCATGCTATAATTTTTTTAACGAAGTAAAGCGGCCTTGAGGTTGTTGGATGGCGGGTAAACTCATATGTTAACAGCAACTTTAGGTCTTAAGGTTTCAAAAGTGAGCAAGTCGAAGTACACTTCTTTTTTAGAACCGGTAAATCTTGAGTTTAGACTGGCTGTTTTTAATTTTTTGCCAATATTCAGTCTCATTTGTTCTTGATTTTGTAAACATTTTGAGAGCATCGATGTCGATTTCAGCGGGCATGTTTGAAACACTGTTTAATTCCTATAGCTCTGTCTGCTTAAGACTTAAGTGAAGGCTTTTTTCTTGCTTTTCCAGCATCGTAAAATTGCAAAAGCAAAAAAACAAGCTTTTTTCAAGTTGAACAACTGCCGAAAAATTTCTCAATTGCTTGCGCAGAGCAACAGAGCTTTATTACCTTGAATAGTTGCAATTTTGCTTGCAAACACAAGAAAATCACCGAAATTTTATCGTTTTGAATCAGCATGAATTTTAGTTTCTTTGATTAGTTTGAATTTTTTTTTTGTTTGTTTTTGGTTTGTTTTGCTGGCGAGGCTGGCAGTGCTTTTAATTTGTTCTTAAATTTTGAGCAAAAATGAGCCACATGTTTTAGAAAATCGTTCTTATAAAAGGAGTGTGTTACTATTTTTGTCAACTTGCACTACTTAGCATTTCTGTATCAATCGAAACAGCAAATGGTTCTCAATGCAATTCGCTTTTTTTAGCAGTCTAATAGCAAACATGGCGACGATTTGAATTAATTTTCAGCAAAAATTTGCATGAGTTAGAAGTTTTCAACATTTCGCCATTAAATTTCTAAACCAAATAGATTTCTCGCACGCTTAAAGAGCGCGCTTCAAGATCCTCTTTAAGTTGGCGAGGAAAATGATACGTTTTTTTACTCGAACTGCTTTCCGCAATCGCTCAAAGCTAGTTAGCGAGAAAGAATGACTTAACGGATTTCGCAAGGCTTTACATACACGAGCAAAAATATGACGTCTTACGTTTAGCGAGTATTTCGTTCGTTAGCGCCTCTTAAAAAAAACTCGTTATTGAAGCGAATGAGGAAATTTCTGTCATGTGCCCCCTGATCGTGTGATACCGGCCTAAGAGTTAACAGGTAACTACAAAAAATCCTGAACATGCTTCGATATGCAGTAATTAATGGCTGTAGATTTCAATAACCTAAACAAAATACGCAATTTGACAACTCCCGCACTAAAAAGCGAACTTTCAAAAATGCATCGGAAAAAATTTGGTAGTACAATACATAACTTGTATGTGGCGGTACGGTCTAATGGTCGCATTCACAAGAACTTCTTTTTGATTGCGCTTGGTGAGAGCGAATGCTGCAGGCATTTCGTAAAATCATAACTTCTGAAATTTTTTATTGTTTAAATTTACAATGCTAAATCAATCGTTCAGACAAAAATATCCACTTTATCGTACTAAAATTGCAGTGAACGGAAAAATAAGAATAAAATTATAATGTTTTGGACAGAAAATATGCGATGGTTGCGTTGTTTTTCGTTAGAAAATAGCAGCTAGTGAGACTTCTAGACTGGTCTCGACCGCTCCAGCAAATTTGGCCTAATTTTCTAGTCTGACTAGTAGTCTCACTAGCTGTAGTGAGATTTGTAAATACGAACTCTTGCTAGCTAGTCAGACAAGCTAGTCTCACTAGTAGTGAGCACAACTTCTAGAGCGATCTCTGAATACGAAGTCGTTCTTATAGTAGTCAGCAGAGGTGGAGTCGAGGACACAAGGCTCGAGGCCAAGGCCAAGGACACAAAAAAATCCCAGGCCAAGGACAGCCTTTCCGAGGACAGACACTCTCGAGGCCAAGGCCAAGGACCAAGGACACAAGCGCAAGTGCTCTCCCAAAAAAAAAAGGTCTTCACAAAAATTTTTCAGGCGATCTCAAAAAAAAAAAAAAAAGGAAACGCTCTTCACAAAAATTTTTCAAGCAATCTCCACGAAAACACGTTTTCCAAAAAATTTTTCAAGTGCTACACAAAATTTTAACAATTCAAAAAATACTGCTGTCCTCGAGCCGAGAACAGGCCAATTTTCGAGGACTTGAGACCTCGAGGCCAAGGACTTGACCTTCGAGGCCAAGGCCAAGGGCTTCAAAATCTGTCCTCGAGGCCAAGGACGTCCTCGAGGATTCCACCTCTGGTAGTCAGACTAGTAGTCAGACTACTTCCAGATCGTGCTACTAGTGAGATCTCTGCATACGGGCCCAGAAGAGAGACAGCCTAGTTAACAAAATAAATGAACCTTAAACGAAAAATTTTTACCCAAACAAACTAAAGCTGTTAATTAAACTTTTACCGAATGAAGCTATTGCTATAAATCAAATCTTTACCGACTAAAGTACAAATCTTACCTTACATCTCTCAGAAGAACGATAGGCTAGCTAACTCTCTACTCTCCTCGTAGCTCGCCTAAAATGGCTACGTCTCCAACAGGGCCGAGACGGCTCTAAACTAGAACCAGTGACTCGCAGTAGTATGTACAGTGACTCAACAATGACAATTTATTAAGAACAATGTAGGCCTACTGAGAAAATTAATAACAGTTAATATCAAATTAATATTAAGAATAATACTGAGAAAATTAATATTAAGAACAATGCTCTTGTAATATTGTGGTTAGTTTATATTTTGGGGAAAAAATTGTGTCATGATCTGGTTGATTTGCGATTCTTTGCCTTTCTACGCTCATGTTCATACCTGTAGTCCTAGATATACTGACGAGGAATAAAAGACGATTGTCGATTCCGAAACAGTATGTCTTAGGCTGTTAATCAAAGGTTTGATTGTGCCTACAAGACTCTGTATACTTTCTATAGCTTATTATTAATTTTCTCAGTACATTGTTCTTAATAAATACAGCTTACATTTTCAAAGTTCAGCACTTCGATAGTTTAAGCAAACTGTAGCAAACCTGTACCATGAGTTATTACAACATAATATTTCGTAGGCCTAATGCACTTCATAAAGCATTCCATCAAATTAAAAAAAACCTATAGCATTAGTTTAATGTTTTACCTAAGTTCGCTCCTATTTAGCTTTATTTTTTTAACCTAAGTGCTTTAGTAAGGTAGGTTTGGAATTCAATCCGAAAACAAAATCATCATGGGCAAGTGTTGCTTTCTTATCAGCCTACAGTACATTCTCCTGTGCCTTTAGTTCGATCGTTTTTCATCAAACCCCGACATAATTATCTTGATAATGTCAACTTGTTCAAAAAATACTCGAGCGCCAAGAATTTGTATCGAGATAATCAAAAACGAACAACACTCCTATCACAAGCAAGCGGTCTGGGAGGCAAACCACATCCGCTGAAGAATCGTCGCTAGGATTCTCAAATAACAAACTGCATGAGCGCGCCGCATGAAGAATTATTGAGAAACCAGTTGAAAGTTAAATATAACTATAATTGTTCGAATGCCTGCAAAGATGCTCAGTGCTGTACTTAGTAAAATTTTTACTCCTCCACATTAAGATGAAGAGGCAAAGCTCCCGCGAAAAGTTTAGGGATTTTTAGAAAAAAAAAAGAGGTTAATATTTTCCGGTTTCTCGGTTTTGGAATCCTTGAAGGGGGCCCGGGGAAAATGTCTTTAATGCCTTTCTCCAAAATACGACCCTGCTGGGATCCTTAGGTTATTTTTTGCAATTAAATACCTTTTGTTTAAATTTAACAAAGTGTCTTTTGGCGGCTGAAACATTCGCTCTCATTCATTGATAGGCATTAGATGTGAAACTAAAAAGACATCACATACACTAAAACGTATAGAAACGATTGGCTTAAAATTAGAATTGGAAAATCGTGAAAATTTTTTTCTGCTTTTTTTATTCTAACTTTCACGGTATTTTCTTTTCAAATCGCTTTGAAATTCCAAGTGTGTAATCTTAATTAAAGTCACCAAAATTGCTATTTTTCCGAAAAAACCAAAAACACTAAAATCATTTAGCCGGATTATTGGGACGTTGTCCTCGCCCCAAAACCCCGTTTATACCGAAGCCAAATACTTGACGTTGAGCTCACAAATATACCTGTCCGTGGCAGGCTGCCACGGTACCACAAAATCACTTTAAAGACATAAATTTACAATATTTTGCAATACTTTTGGATAATAAATATTTAAAAAATTCCTTGAAAACAATTCGTTGGCCAAACAATATGGTTTGGGTTTAAGAAATTATTTTAAAAAGCGGGGATCCATTATCAGTGGAGGTTTGCACTGGGGCCTTAACTGAAGCTAAGCCTTAAAATTGACCAATTCCACGTTTATAATTTTGCTATATTCCAACTCACGGGTTATGGCTTTGTTTCATTACCACGATACCGCTACGCTACGTAATCAACATCAGTTGCTAAAGCATAAAACTTCAAAATGGCATTTTTATTCGATTATCTATAAAACTACTATTTTCGAAGTATCGTCAAAAATTTGTTGTAGTGCATACATCCTCCGGTCACCTGACAGCGTCAGACGCTTACACTACTATTGGATGATCGAGCACTTTTCATTGCAATGGCTAATTACTCGTATTTGGAGGAATCCACACCTGCTTAGAAGTTTTCAGCGATTCAGAAATTAGAACGTTGTGTCTCGAACGTTGTGTCCTCAACTTCACATCTGCTTTTTAGCTAAGTTGGGGGAGCAATGGGCCCTAATACGGTTTGAATGATGTTTATGTGCGCACTGCGCACTCTATTAAATAGAAATCCATTGTTTCCGTATCTTTGAGAGACTTTGTTAGATTACAATAGCTGGAGTAAGAAATTGAAAATCTCATTAAAGTTATAGCTACAAGCAGCTTGGCACCCCCTTAGTCAAGTTACCAACAAAATTTAACCAGAAATGAAAGCGTTTAAATATGTTTTTTAACGTAACATGTAAGTAAAAGAGAGGGCTGAAGGGACTTTAAATTCTTCAACTGCCTTCAAAAATTTTCCCGTTAAGTTGTTCCAAATAGCTCTAAAAACGTCACCGTTGTGGTGGCTATTCCCTAGGCTTCAGCGCTGGTAGCCTTTAAGCCAGATAGCAAGTAAACGATTAAAACGGCTATTTTTTCCAAAAAATTACAAAATTCGCCTGGCGGCTGCACCCGTTTGGGATATGTTCAAAGCTGTGCCAGTTTCCTTAACATCAAAAATTGAGACTTTTCTTGAACAAAAAATTTTAACTTTGGATTTAAGCCCCCACTTTAGGAAAATTATGTTTACTCGCCTGGCCACATTATATGCTCTGTAGGCAAAAAGAAAACCCTTCTTTAAATATGGTTCAAAAAATGTAGCCAAATTGTTTATTAGAATTGAAGCTATGGTTTGGTTTGACTACTGGTACGCATAGCTACCAACTGTCGTTGTCTACAGCCTATAACCATTAATGACTATGCTACAACAGATTAAATACCTTGGTGCATAATTATTTTTCTACTTCTTTTCAAAAATTATGTTGTTAAACCGTTAGACCAAAAATAATAAGCTCTACAGCGGGTAGGTTACGGGTAACATACTTCAAGCACCTTTATAGTTCGAATAAAATTGGAAGCGGCTTGATTTGATGAACCAAAGTTTCTTTAAAACCTCATGTTCCAATTGAACGATTACAACACATTATAGATATAGTAACTATATTTTAGTATCACCCATTCGTTCGTATGAACAAGGCTTTCGGCGTCTGTTTAACTACACCAACGCAGAGCACTTTTTTGGGTCTGTTTGCAAGTCTTTCGTCAGGATGGGCCACCACAACGGGTAAACTGCTTAGGCTCACTGGAAAATACGTGTCTTTCGCGGACACAACGACCTATTGCCTTTTCGAGAATCGAATCATGGGTCAGCAAACTTTCGATTGCTAGCCCGATGCTCTACCACTGAGAGTACCACTGATAAGTGATAATTCATGGTGTTGATGAATATACCTTATTGATTTGAGCTACTCTTTGCTTTTCATTAATTGTGAGTGTGGCACAATATTTCGTTTACCGCTTGGGGAAGGTGGGGTAATTTGGCCTTTTTTTATTCTAACATTTTTGTCATTGTAGTTGTTATAAGAAAACCTCTAAGAATCAAAGCTTTTGGCTTTCATTTCTTTCATTCAGCATTCTTCTTATTGTTTTGAAATCTTCTCAACTTTGCTCGCAAAGCTAACTTAAAAATATTCACTCAATCTGACCAACATGCTCCACTCATAGGCGTAGCCAAAAGTTTTGATTGGGGGGGGGCCAAACCACAAATCACATGCAATGACGTCATTAGAAATTTTCAAAAAAGGAACTTTTTGTAGGGCAAAGATATCGTAGAATAGAAGATCTGAAGTCGGGGTCTGTTGTCACTTAACCAGGATTTTGGTAAAGGGACAGAGCGAAAACTAATAGTTAAAAAGCGAAAATGTCTAAATTAGGAGACTTGTTGAGAAAGCTAGTGTACTCACACGTATCACGGACGGGGGTCTGGGGGCGGAGCATCCAGCCGCCGGTGTCTATGGGGGTCTGGGGGCAAAGCCCCCAGCAGCTGGGCGATTTTTGTAAGTTTTTGGAAAAAAAAGCTATTTTAATATGGGGATGTGGAAGCGCCTATATTCCAACCGCTTCCGCTTCCACCTCCATCGCTTCCGCTTCCGCTTCCACCGCTTCCGCTTCCACCGCTTCCGCTTCCACCGCTTCCGCTTCCACCACTTTTACCAAAATTTATCATAATATTTTTAGCTAATAATATGAATAAAATGCATTAACGTGTTACTGGTATGTAAATGAAAAGTGAAAACAATTTATTTCATTACTAACACACAGAAAAAGTAAACATGAAGAAAAACAATACTCCGTGCAATAAAAAAAAGTAATATTAAAACAAGTAATTTAAAACAGTGAGTGCAATAAAAAAGCACAAGAAAACAGCGGCTATAATAAAAGAAAAATTCAACGAAAATGGTGAGTGTAAAATAAGTTGAAAGCAAAAGCGATACAAACGTGTATTGAAAGGATAGAATTTAGTGTAACTTAACATATCAGAAATTAAACAAATAAAGCACACAAGTTTTTCAAAATGCAATAAAAACTCAAAGCGTAACAGTATTTTGCAGTTCACACAGATTTATTGGTTCTCATAAACACAATCGCATCTGTCAATTCTGTACCCATGCGAACTCTATTTTCTCGAAGAACCAACTTCAAGTGAGAAAACATGCGCTCAACTGACACCTGAGTGCTGGGCAAACAGCTAATCACTTGCGAGACTGGTTGAACAATGAGGGGATATTTGGAAATAATATCCCATACACTTGGCTGCCTCAATCATCCCAGTCGTTCTACTTCAGTCAATGCGTCTAAAAATGCATTAATATCTGCTGTTGCGGCTGGTGAAGTTGATGACTCTGCAGCGGCCGAATGCAGAGAATTCAAATATTCGTCGAAATCAGATGTTGGTGCCGGATCGGTAGAGGATACATTCACAACTTCATATGAATCCTCATCAGCATTTGCTCCTCCCTCAGCTTGCGCCAGACTTTGCATGCGCAAAAAAAGGGCTTGAAGAGTGCTCTTTGCACGAGTTTGCTCTTCATTGCTTAAAAATATTCTTGATCGCGCATCAACCTATAAAAAACAAAAACATAGTTAGGAAATTGATTTGTCGCTTTTTTGCTGGACTCGTTATACACAATTATTTTTATATTAAACACTCAAGATTCAAAGCACAGTCCATGTTATGTGCATATGCAAATTGCAAAGACTATTACACGGCAAGCATTTTACGTATTTAAAAGTTTTCAAGATTATACAAAACTGTGGCTCAATTAATACTGAACTAAACTGTTTTTACTTTGTACTTACCCAAATCGCAGCCAAGAAAGCATCATTATCCAAGAGAAGCTGTTGGCGAGATAGCAAGGAGTTATGCAAAGAACGAGACAAACTGTTGTTTTGCTTGTTCAATTTAAACATGACTTCTCTCCATTGAAGCAAGCATTCGCCTGGAGTGAGATCTTGCTTTTGAAGAGAAATTGTCGCTGCATGCGGGATCTGCGATACATCGACCATCATCTTTACCTCAGATCATTCACTTTCAGTTAGATAAGAATTCTGTGATCCAAGGTCTTGAATAAAAGATTTCAAATCCAATAAACGCTGAAGCATGAGGAAAGTACTTCCCCAAAGTGTTGGCATGTCAATCAGCATCCCTTTTCCAGCTCGTCGTTTTAGAATTCCATCGGTGTGTGGTGCACGTAGATGCTGAGCAATTTTCCGTAGTTTTGTCAAAAACTTATCAGATCGGCCTTTTTTTAAAACATTGCGAATTCCCAATTGTAAAGTATGTTCAGCGCATCTCATGTGGTAAATTGTGCAATCAAATCCAATACCCATTTGGTCAATCTCTTGAATAGCCTCTTCATCATCTTCATTTTGTTGATCTTCTTCATCTTCATTTAATACAGTAGCTGCACAGTTCGTGTCATATTAGATGCATTGTCAACAACACATGCTAAAACTTGTTGCTTTGTGATGCTGAACTCCTTCATAGTTTTCAATAAAATTTCTTTTAAATGAGCGCTGGTTTGATTTGCTTCAGTGTCCACTAAACCTAAAGTTTTTACAGACAGACCGCGTTTTTCGCTAAAAAACGGGGCAGAGATTCCTAAAAAATGAGAACGGAGTCTAGTTACTCCGTCAAACTTGAGCGAGACAAAAGTCTTAGAAAGAGACCCTTTCAACTTCGATCTCTCCTCTTCCGATCTTTTCAAAACCATGTTTCGAATGGCTTGCCGCCCTAAAGAAATTCCCAAGATTTTGGCAAAGTCCCCATTTAAAAGTTGAAAGCCATCGTCCTGAAAAAACGTGAGAGGAACTCCATTGTAAACGACCATTTTTAAAATGCCGTTTTTGAAGTCTTCTGCATTGATGGAAGCTGTTGCTTTTGGATTTGGATTAACCTTTTGAAAATAATTTGTTACGGCATTTTGGCCATTTACTTTCTCTAACTTGGCTTTTTTTGTAGTGGCAGAATCTTGTTGCTCAACTTTTTGAATCGTTTGCTGGTGATGGCGTTTTAGATGCCTTTTTAAATTTGCTGAAGCGCTTCCCTGCTTTAGTTTTGGAACCAGTGAATTGCATTCCAAAATTCCATCACTTTTAAGTACAATGCAACGAAAACTGTTGCCCTCTTCAACAAAATGGTCGTAAACGGCACTCCATCTTGTTTGGGACATTGTGTGATAGTGCGGCGTGTCAGAATTAAAAATATCAGCTTTGTAAACTTCTTTAAATGACAAAAAAGTACATATAAAATTACGTTGCTCTATCAAATAAATGTTTATTAGAAAGCGCAGCTAAATAAGCTGCTCCGTTTACATTATACGTAGGCCTACTTTGCCGCCCGTAGTTACAGAAATTATTCGCCTGTTAGAAACAATTTAGTGCTTTACTGAAATCTATATAAACTTACCTAATCACTTATAAAACCTTATTCTTCTTCTTTATGCATCTAAGAGTGCGCAGCAGCAAAAATCTTTCAGGATCGTAATTAATTTTAGTTCGACACGAATTAAGTATTCGGCGGATCGAGGGCAGATGAAAATAAAATATCCGGCTAGTGGCTAAGATCTGCTTGAAAATGCCGATTTCTAAACAAGCTATCCTTGTCTGTAATCAAAAGTAGGCGTATATATAGTTCTTAAATGAAACAAAAAATATATTCGCACGTATGTTAAACAGCTTAATAAACACGAAGATCAAGTAACAAACTGTCCACCTGATTTAATTTTATTTTGCTTAACTTGGGAAAAAATAATTTAGAGCGAATGTGATTAATTTACGACATTTTATTCAAAGTAATGAACATTTAACTAACTGAATGAAGCAAAAACGCACTGAATTTTACTTAATTCTCAACTGCTCAATACGTATTAGGCTATGAGTACGAGCTACTTAAATTTACTTGGTCAAATATCAAGTTTGAATCGTCGTATCTCTATTTATACGCCGAATATGCATGTCATTTATTACATACTTACGTCATCTACTACGAATTCTCACCGCCTTGTAAACACGAGAAAAACAATGAATTGAGTTGTATATCGTTAATCGTAAACAAGTTTAAAGCTTGGACGTAGGAAAATACTTTGAGACGTCACCGAACTCCATAGGTGGTTGCAAGAAAGGCACTTTATTAAATCGACCGAAGTACCGTCAGCTTGGTAGGTTAGTATTTTACAATAAAATTAAATTCAATAATGAAAACAGCGGTTTTGAGAAAGTGAGCGCACTGCGACTATTGTTTTTGTATTTTTTTCGTGATTCACGAACCCAAACATTACAAACGTACGCTATTGTCCCCAGAGAATTTTCCTATCACCAAATTTAACGCTACACACTCACAATTAAATTACTTACCGCAAAGAATCGTCAAATAGAATACGCGAAAGCAACATCAAAATACTCAGTTTTCTTTCATAATACTTTAATGACAATGAAATTAAATTATTTTAAAAACTATATTAACTAACATTACTTCAAAAAGCTTGATTTTATTTGAGTAATAAAACTTCCCGTTGTGAATCGATAGTAACTTGCGAGATTTGCCAACAGTCAAAAGATTGCAAAATAGTGCGTTGGTAACTTGGTATTCGCTAACTGCCTTTTACAATTTGTAAATGAGAAACCACGAAGCTTTGTTTTCCAAGTGTGAACTGGGATTGTTGCTGAAATTTCGGCAAAATATGGCTTTGCCAGTATTTATAAAGTTTTAAACCAAAGATTTAAAAAGTTATTGCCCCGATTCGCATTTGAGGGCAATGAGTTTAGCAAACAGCGGTGGATTCAAATTTTTGCGAGTTTAAGAGTGGATACTTTCTGCAACAGCTGGCTTCACAAACTCTTGTAATGGTATGTTTCAATTGTTTGTTTTGTGTTAAAAAAACATTTAGTGCGAGTATTGTCGAACAACGTAAGTGGAAGCGGAAGCGGTACCCATTTACCGCTTCCAGCTTCCGCTTCCGCTTCCACAAAAATTTACCGCTTCCACCGCTTCCGCTTCCAGCTTCCGCTTCCGCTTCCACATCCCTGTTTTAATCCCATTGGATCACATTTCGCACGTGTTCATAGCCATTTGAAAGACTAGATTTTTAACATTGAAAACCAATCGAAAAATTTTGTTTGTTCAATCCTCCTTTTACTTGCAATCAAATTTCAAAACACGTTTAAAATCTTGCATTATGGTGTAAAATTTTAATTGCAAGTGATTTGGTCCATATAGAGGGAAGTAAGGCACATTGCCTTCTGCAATACTTTAGCAGCAAAAAATACACTCAAAGAATTTCCTTTCATTAAGTTAACCAGCAGCTATAGGAGTACATGCACGGCCAGGGGCCCAAAACCCCTCAATTCAAATTCAATACTTTGTTCAATGAGCATTTTCCTAGCTATTTTTTTAAAAGTATTTTGAGCGTAAAAACTAACGAGGTGGAGGTGAATCGTTATTGAAAAATGGTACAATAGATGGTTACGCTTACTACCCATGTTATTTCCGTGCCGGATTTACATTGCGCGGTGCCCCTGGCACTTAGGGGATTTTTGCAACATCTTCCTGCCAAATATAAGCGAAGACCAAAAAAGCAGGGTGTCGAACCGTTTCGAATAACGGTTCGGATTTAGCTCCTGTTCAAAATATTTTAGCGGTTCAGGTTTGGTTCGGGTTCACTTGAGCACTATTTTTGAGGTTCAGGTTTGGTTCAGGTTCACTCAAGTAAAATATTACTGGTTTAGGTTCGGTTCGGGTTCATTGACTTAAAATTTAACTGTCGTTACTCGTTTCGTCCAGGAAAAAAAAAGGAGAAATTGCTGATCCTGTTGATGATCAACCACTGCTCTTATTGTTCGTGTACCAGCGCCAGCGGCATCCGGATATGGAAAAATATATTCTTACTTTTGTTAGGGGTTCAGGTTCGGTTTGGGTTCACTTGAGCACAATTTTGAGGATTCAGGTTTGGTTCAGGTTCACTGAAGTAAAATTTTGCTGGTTCAGGTTCGGTTCGGGTTCACCAAAATGAAACGGTTCATTCCAGTTTATGGTTCGGGTTCAGGTTCGGTTCGACACCCTGCAAAAAAGTCCTACTATCTGAGTGTGGAGCCTTGGCATTTTGCCATGTGGTAAATCCGGCGATAGTTATTTTATTTACGTCCATAAAAAATTTAGATGAGGGCCTGAGGTTGCAACTATTAGGACAAAAAATTTGATTTCACCGTGGTTATACGTTTAAATTGGTCGGAAAAAATTGAAATAAGGAGGTGAGCCGAGCCCCCTAGTCGTCAATATTATTTATTGTTAATTACTATTGTACGCAAAGATACCAAAAGAAACTGAAAATGAAGAAACAATCCTTTTTTTGTCAATTTTGAGTGGGCCCGGGCCCCCTGGACCACCCCCTGGCTTCGCCTATGGTTTTGAGATAAGATCGCGCCCTTTAGTTCTTTCATAAAAAAAAAAATTCAAAGCAAAATTAAAACAACTTTTTTTCCAAAACGTGGAGGACTTGAGTCAAGGCACTTGACAGTTTTTTGAAACGTACAAGAATTGCATGACATTATTATGACGTAGACACGTGGTTGTCATGATTATTACTACTTTTGTACGCGTAAATCCTAAATTAAAGAAACTGCAATTACGGACAAGGACAACGTATTGGCTATGCTCTCATTATGTTTATCATTGGTAGTGTTTCGATTGGGGGGTTTGCTTTACCGCCTGAGCTATAGCATTAAGTTCATAATAACGTTGACGAAGGCCTGGGGTTACAACTTTCAAGAAAAAACTCTTTAATTTCTTACAGGTTTTGCATATAAATTATTAAAAATTTGAATTAAGGAGTTACTGGCCCAGGACCCTTAGTCGTCAGTCAGGAGCCCCGGGGCTCCCTAGTTGTCAGTTAAAGGCCTTGGGGACCTCTGATTATCAGTTAAAAGCCCCAGGGCCCCTTGGTTGTTAATTAGGAGCCCTGGATTCCCCTGGTCGTTAGTTAGGGGCCCCGGGGCCTCCTGGTTGTCAGTTAGGAGCCCTGAGGCCCCTTGTTAATCGGTTAGGTGCCCCGGCTCCTCTGGTTATCAGTTAGGGGCACCGGGGTCCCTGGTTGTTAATTAGGGGCTCCTTGGTCGTTATTTCGGGGTCCTGGGGCCCTCTGGTTGTCAGTTAGGGGCCCTGGTTGTCGTTTAGGGACCCCAAGGTCCCTGGTTATTTGTTAGGGACCCCAGGGTTCCTGGTTATTATCCCTGGCCCTGGGGCCCCTGGTTGTTAGTTGGGGGCCCTGGGGCCCCCTCGTTGTCAGTTAGGGGCCCCTGGTTGTTGTTAGGGCTCCTGGCCGTTATTTAAGGGCTCTGGGTCCCTCTGGTAGTCAGTTAGGGGCTCCGGGGCCCCCTGGTTGTCGGTTAGGGGCCCCGGGGCCCCTGATTATTAGTTAGGGGCCCTGGGGCCCCTGGTTGTTAGTTTAGGGCCCTGGGGCCCCTGGTTATCAGTTAGGGGTCCTGGGGCCCCTGGTTGTTAGTTTGGGACCCTGGGGCCCCTGGTTATCAGTTAGGGGTCCTGGGGCTACATAGTTGTTGGTTTTGGCCCCATAGTTGTTAGTTTGGGGCCCCCTGGTTGTTAGTTAGGGGCCCCGGGCTCCCCATTGTCGTTAATGCTAGTGTTAATTACTGTTATGTGCGTAATTGCTGAAAAAAAACTGCAACTAAACAGCGCTAGCCTACGTTTTCGTAGTTTTTATCATTGGATGTGTTTTAATTGGGGGGGAGCAGGGCCCCCTGGGCCCCCACTCTGGCTACTCCTATGGCTCCACTGGTAGGGTAATTTGGCCAGTCCATGATGGTAAGTTGGCCATATCGGCACTTCTCCCCGCTTCGTAACTTTTCTTCTGTTTCCCATATTATCAAAAAACAATTGTTGCAATATTACAGTAAAAGAGTCCTTTAAACCGTCTCTATGCAAACAAATTAAAAAGTAACCTTACACCTAGAGGTACCATATTTTTATTGAACGAAAAGAGAACAGTTCCGAAAAACGAAGCCTTAATCACAAAATTCGCGGAAGGTACAGGTCAACCGGACTGACTTTTCTTATTTTTGGAGAGCACCATTTTTGAAGGTCAAAATCATCGCAAAAACTGAAGACCATTTTTTTGAGACCACTTGTTTTTGCATCGATTTTACCCTTCGAAAATGGTGATCACTAAAAAAAAGGTCTTTAGTCCGACCGGTTGGTTGGTTTTGGGTAAGCGGGAGTTGAAAGCGAGTGTGGACGAAGTGGTATCGTTTTTGGTTGGTTTGGTCTTCGACTCCCGCCATTAATTTCTGAGCATTAAAAAAGAGGACACTTGGCTACTTTTTGGGTGTCCTCGGGGGACAATTCATTTTAAACAAAAAAAGATGTCAAATCCTCTGAAAAGAGGACGTATGGTTGCCCTAATTACACCAAAGTAAAAAATTAACTAGATTGAATATGTATGTGGTGGAGTAAGTTGACCAAACAGATAATTAATTGGTTACCGATGGCAGTGACCAACTTACCTCAATCGGTAGCCATATCGGAAATAGCCACACAGAAGTATGGAGGTTAACGTTCAGAACACTTTTCTAATGTTTTACAAAGGCAACAAAAGCTGATGTTGAACTGAATTTTTCAAAATCCAAATTATCATTAAAGCTTATATTACTTAGTGTTGTAGTAGGTTGCAAAAATGGGATTAATTGATTGTGCAAAAGAACGTGACCATTGGACTGCTAATTTTCGACAAAAAG